>WNYA01001037.1:81314-94357 GCA_019512145.1 Engystomops pustulosus
GTGCAGGATTAGATACATGGGGCCGGGCCGAGGTCAGGGATGTTGTGCAGGTTTGTGGTTTCCTCTTCCTGTCGATTACAAATCTGATTCTTACACGACAGGAAGTCACAAGCTACAAACTACATGTAACCGAGAGGCAAACCGCGCCCCATCACCACGTCTACCAACTACCGCCATCCACGTCTACTGCCATCCACGTCCATGTATACCGCCATCCACATACATTTGCTGTATGTGGATATTACCACTGTACACATAAGCATATCTTAAGTTGCCTGGGACTGCAGACAGTGTTTGGTGAACTCTGTCCTGGGGTCAATGACCTGCGTCCCACCTCTGACACCCCTGCCACTATTATAATATATAGATCCCAGTGAGAGCCACCATTGTGTGACATATATACATATACTATCCCATGTATCAGCCTCATCTTATCCCACACGTGTCAGTAGCCTCTTGGTTATCACTGCGCCTGTTTCCTGCACGTCATATACTCATCGTCCGCTCTGTGTCTGTTTTAGGTGTGAAATCTTCAACGGATGTGGTGAGAGAAATCTACGAGACTGCATCACATGTCACCCAGAATATACCGACATGTCACATCATACATATACTGCTATATGAGGAACCAGCTACTTCTTCATAGGTAGTATACAGACTGCCCTGTCATAGAGGAATACAATACTTCCCCTATGTACAGCAATATAACTGCTATAATACTGCCCCCTATGTACAGGAATATAACAACTATAATACTGCCCCCTATGTACAAGAATATAACTATTATAATACTGCCCCCTATGTACAAGAATATAACTCTGTACATAGGGGGCAGATTATAGTTATATTCGTGTACATAGGGGGGCAGATTATAGTAGTTATATTTTGTACATAGGGGGCAGTATTATAGTAGTATATTCCTTACATAGGGGGCAGTATTATAGTAGTTATATTCTTGTACATAGGGGGGCAGTATTATAGTAGTTATATTCTGTACATAGGGGGCACAGTATTATAATATTTATATATTGTACAACAGGGGCAGTATTATAGTAGTTATATCTAGTACATAGGGGGCGGGGCAGTATTATAGTAGTTTATTTTGTACATAGAAGACAGTATTATAGTAGTTATTTCTGTACATAGGGGGCAGTATTATAGTAGTTATATTCTTGCACATAGGGGGCAGTATTATAGTAGTTATATCTTGTACATAGGGGGGCAGTTTATAGTAGTTATATTGCTTGTACATAGGGGGCAGATATTAGTAGTTATATTCTTGTAAATTAGGGGGGGCAGTATTATAGTAGTAGTTATATTTCTTGTACATAGGGGGCAGTATTATAGTAGTTTTGTTTTCTGTGGGATGGACAGGATATCTGGGCAATTCCAATGTTTATTATGACATTATGGGATGTGATTGTGAGTTTCATATTATTACAAGATTAGACACTGGAATCTCTTTCCTTAGATGTGAGATCATCATTTTCCCCTTAAATACTTGAGGATGCTTGCAGCGTTATTTATATCTTTTCTCTGGAATTCTATCCACCAAGTTGCTTCAGGGATATTCCTGGTTCCTATCTCTGACACCTGAACTCTACTCTGGGTTACGACTGAAGCTGCGTCATAGTCAAACAGACAGGTTTGTATCACCTGGAGTGCTTGCTCCCCCGGGCAGGATCAGACTAGAATAGCAATTTGCTCAATCACAAAACTGTATGGATATAAATTTGTATGACACATCTATTCTGAAGAAATCTGTCATACCTGCTGTTGCTATGCACTCTCTGCATTGCATCGTGCCGCAGCCTTTAGTTCCATCCAAGGGCCTACAACTTTTGTCAGATAAGAGTGAAAGGCTGTGGAGCAGTAATAAAGAGAGCCACAGAGAAAAGCAGTGATGCAGGACACTGGGATCAGAAACAGCAGCCTAATTGTGACCAGAGGGTCAGTGGCACTTTAATAGAGTAAGTTAGGCGTTGCAGGTTTCACTCATCCGTTCCCTTAGCTACCTAAATATGTCCGCCTCCTCTTGTGGCATGTAAAAAGTTTAGTAGGGCAAGCTCCCCTGGCCTCCTCCCATCAAGTCACAGCTAATAGAAAGTAGCAAATTTTATGTGATGACTCGCCCTGCCCGACCTTTCCAGCTGGAGAGATCAGCTTGCAGGGAGAGACGACCGAGTCTGATGACACAGATACTCAAACAAGCTGGTGACCCTTTTCACCCAGCAAGGGAGTTGTTGTGTTATATTTGATATGTTATAGGTGGGTTATTTATTGCACTCAAGGTTTAGGTAGTTATTGGGTCATTTATAAGGCCCCGCATTGCATTTCCCGACGTGTTACCCGAATATTCCGATTGCGCCGATTGTTACCTGAATGCCCCGGGATTTTGGCGCAGCGATCGGATGTGGCGCGTGCGGTGAATGGCATGCACGGACGGAAGGAAATTGGGGGGCGTGGCCCGACACGAACAAACCGACGGATTCGGAAAAACCGCCGCATTAAGAAAAAATGTGTTGCGTAAATTACACTTACCTTCACCAGGTATAGGCCGGGGAATTTCCAGGGACATTCAGCGCGCCCGGGGAACTTCGCGCAACAGAGCCACCTGGTGGACGGCGGAAGGAACAATACCTTGTGATCCCAGCCGGACCGAATCCACCACAGAGAACGCGCTAGATGGCGCGAAAGGACCGGGTAAGTAAATCTGACCCCATTGTGTTAGCAAGGTTTGCTCTCTACCCATCCACACACACCAAAGCTGCATTTCAAGGCTATGTGTGATGGTGTCATGTGCCTTGTGGGAGAAAAACATGCAGATAGTAAACCTGGATGTTAGTGATGGTCATAGCAAGCCCCAAAGCAAATAGCGGAAGGGGTGAGGACTGTAGGGGGTATCGTTTTCAAGCCTTCTGGTAGGACTGGTGGGGCTTGCCCCATACTCCCCGTGTGAGGTCACCGGAGGCGGTGATTTGGGGGGGTAAGGACCACGCCCGGTGGTTTATAAATCGAGAGCACGTGGGGGGGGGGCCTCTTTCCTTTGCCCCCTGGACCGACAAGAGGCGGAGAAGTCACCCTCCCACCCTGCCCCTCAGACATTATTCTTTCAGCTCTTCTTTCCTTGGTTCTGCTGTTTCCTTCTGTTTCCTACAGTTGTCACAGCGAAGGCGGAAGTTACACAGGCCTACGGCGTGGAAGATGCCCACATGCCGGCTGCAGGGACGCAGCCGCCATTCGGGGCGAAGTTGGTTCTCTAAGATTTTTGAAGATGCCAAGTCGGCTGCCTAGCAGTGGGATAAAGTTTTCATTTATAACGTTATTATAATTTATCTAGTTGTTAAAAACCTGTGGCCTTCCCCACATTACCCAAACATGTAGTTTCCACGTCTGTTTATGGGGCTGGTTCGAGTCTAGGTGACACGGTTCAGGTACCAGACGTTGAGGGGTGGTTAGTCTAGGACACGGTCAGGTACCAGACGGCTGGGTGGTTAGTTAGGTACACGAGTCAGGTACCAGACGTTGGGTGGAGTCTAGGTCACGGTGGTACCAGACGGTTGGGTGGTTAGTCTAGGTACACAGGTCAGGTACCAGACGGTTGGGTGGTTAGTCTAGACACACGGTCCACGTACCAGAAGGTGGGTGGTAGTTTAGAGCACTCGGTCAGGTACCAGACGGTTGGGTGGTTAGTCTAGGTACACGGTCAAGTACCAGACGGTTGGGCGGTTTTAGTCTAGTACACGGTCATAGTACCGACGGTGGATGATTCTCAAAGTACAAGTGTCAAGTACAGACGGATGGAAGTTTATCAAAGTACAGGGTCAAGTACCAGAAGGTTGGCTTGGTGGTTGATCCAAGGTACAGGTCAAGTAACCAAACGGTTGGATGGTGATCAGGTACAGGGTCAAGTACCAAACGGCCTGGATGGTTGATCAAGGTACGCAGGTCAAGTACCAGACGGTTGGGTGTTTGATCAAGGTACGGGTCAAGTACCAAATTCAAGGTTTGGGTTTGTTAATCCCTACAGTCCAATGCCACAGCCACAGCTACATATTCACTCACTACCAAATGTGATTGTGCTGAGTACAAGCAACCAGGGGACTCCCGTGTGCCAGCCACGTGGGCAGCCAAGGCCCACATAAACTGTTGCAGCGGAGGAGAGTCAAACAGGAATGTCAAACAGCGTCCCCTACTATCTCATTATATAGTGAGGAGAGTAAATCCATAGGTTACAGCTATTCAGTAAATGGACTGATGTCAGCTGCCCCCTGTGGGGGGGGTGGGGGTGGCCCAGTGCCAGGGTCAGCGGTTTCTGTGGCCCCTAGCACTGTGCTGCTGATTGCTCCGGTGAGCGGCGGCAGAAAGTTGTGATAGGGCTAGACGGGGTTTGGTGGTGCGGAGCTCCCACAAATCCGTGCAGCTGTGTGACAAAGCGCAGGGGGAACAGTCTTCAGTTGCCATTGGTGCATCCACTCTGGAGATATAGCAATGGCCCCCACGAAGAACTGTCTGGTGTTTCTCAGGACACAGCGCAGCCGGGTGTGTGGCGATTCATTATTCCGAGGAGCCGTCATCCAATGTCACCTGGCGGTAAGTTGGGGTTAAACTCTGTTCCTGCTATGGAATAGGTTTTGCAAAATGCTACCTATCTGGAGGATCTCGGCGGGGGAGACCGTCTAACATGTAGAGGGAGGGTAAGCAGGGTTGATCGAGTCCTTCTGGATAAGCACAGCGCCTGGCATGGCGCCTTCGCGACGGGGCGGGAGACACTGTGTGGTCTTTACCAACACAACCGGGCCCGGAGGATGCCACGCAGGATGTCATGTGGTTCGTCTTCGCGGAGCAGGGCAGTGACGTATGCCCACCAGGTCAAGGGTGGTGGGAGCTCTCGCTGAAGATGCACTTCAGGGTAGTGACATCTTTGCCCTGATACATCTATGTATCCGGAGTTCGATTGTAAGCATTTGTTCGGCCGGAGGGCTTCGAGATCATGTCGAATTATCTCAGTTTGTGTGTTGTCTTCGTGAACTGATGTGGTGGTGTGTGACTGGGCCGGAGCGGAGAGTTGTGTAAAGTCCTTCTCAGTGTATTTATTGTTTGCTGAGTTGCTTTGTTATTGCCAGATTATGGCTGGATTTATGTATGTTGTTATTTTGTTCACTTTTCTAATTAATAAATGATTTCACAGCCGATTTAACTTATTCCTCTGAACGTTACCCCTCGAGCGAGAATGCACACTTCTCGGACATTTGATCAGTGTGTTTAGGGAAATCACTAACCTAGTGTGTGATCCCACGCGATAGAGAACAAAAACCCAAACTTATAGCTAGCAGCTGGAGCGCAGGTGTGAGATGTCCAGTGGCACGGGCTGCTGATTATGATGCTTTCTCGGGAGTAACTCCCACTCAACAACATGGGGGAGGAAGGCGTTTTTCATATGCAGGAGGCGTGAATTCGTGTGAGAGGCGGAGTCCATAAGTAGCAGCTCGGGTAGCCGCCATCTCCCCATGCCAGGGTAAGTGCAATTCACTCTTTTTTTTAGGAGTCTTAACAGCCAATTAGTTGCATCATGCACAAATATATTCTCTGGCCAAACAAGAATAAAATAACATAAATTATAACAATACCCCCCGAGGCGAGCAGCTTTCTTTTTTGGCCATTGTTTTAGGTGTATTTTTTTCTTTTAGCCTGTTTGCTGCGAAATTTATTTTCTATAGCGCCTTGCTCGTTCAAGCACACATTGGGGTCCTTTTACTTACCCGGTCTGTCGCCGCTCTCCTGTGGTTGCCATTGTCGCAGGGATTGCGGTTCTGCAGATTCCTCACAATTGTGTGCCCAGGTCCACAGACGTCGACTTCCCAGCCAAGGTCCCACCAGCAGTTCCTTCATCTCTGCCCGGTGTTGTCCAAGGAGTGCGTTGCCCCAACAATTTCTAATGCGCCCATTCTGTTACCTCCTACGAAGTTTTCCGATCGTCCGGTTGTCGGAGGCGCCCGCCCCCGCTTTCTGTGCGGCCAAGCCAGCGCACCATGTGCCCCCCAAAATCCCGATTGCGTGAAGCCAAATCTACTTGTCCCCTAGTTTAATCATTGTTTCTGTATATTACTCCCACACATTTTTTTCTGACTCCACAGTTCGGCGCACTCTTCTTCTTCTTTTTTTTATGTTTTGTTGGCTCTAGTTGCAGCATGCAGGTTACGGTCTGGGCTTGGGCAGGTTGTCTCCGATTGCCCCCTGTCCCGTCAGTCCTGGTTGAACCCCAACGTTGCGCTACGCGGGGGAAGCTTCCCTCTTGACTATCTGACCAATCACCAACACACCCTTGTTCCTTACTGCTTTTTCTTCTTTACATACGGGCGAGCACTGACCAGTGAGCGGTCCAGGGGAGACCCCAGGGAGACTGATGGGTTGAATTCCTAGTGCAGGCAGGAAATGTGGCCTCACATTGAGAAGCGAGAAGACATGCTGTGTGCTACTTGGGCGAAAGCTTCTAGGGGTCCAGCCACGCAGGACCAACTTTCAGGGAACAAGAATCGGGATCGAAATAACAAGGACCCTCTATGACTGAAGCTGCATAGACGTTATACTGTCTCCCCTCCCCTCTGACAGTGTAATAGACCGTGAAGCTGCGCACGAAGGAGCACTGAATAACACCCCCGGAGGCTTTAATCAATTTTATGGTCGATTTTAGAAGGAAGAAGGCTATGGGATTTTCGATTCTAATAGGGGTTTCTTGAGGACCTAAGTGCAGCTGAGGGCTGTGGCCCTCAGTGTCTGGCATGATTGGGCTGGGCACACAGGTGTCAACGGAGCCTTTGGTGCCTTAGTAAACGTCAACCCACATTGTCCAGGGCGGCATGGCTGGCAGGTGGTGATAAGGAAAGTCATTGCATAGCAGGAACCGCAGCCCGACCATTTGGTCTAGCTTGGGCTGGTAAGTGATCTCCAGTGAGTTGGGGGGGCCTGTAGATGCCTCAAGTCAGCTTACGCTGAATAGCAGTGTGTCGCAATCCGAGGTCTTCTCTCCCCAAAACTCTAGAGTAAGTCAAGTTCAAAAGAAATATAGACAACACGGACACTTGGGGCGCCTGGGCCAATGAGCTTCTGCTCAGCCTCAGAAGAAATGACCACATTCATAGAAATATATGCCCCAGCGAGGTCCTATTCCTACCCAATAGGTGGTTAATTTCTGCATGCATACTTAGCTTAGGGACACGCACGTGACAGTTCTTATATGCATTAACGGAGTCATGGGTATTACTCAGGCCCTAAGGTCTCAGATTACACATGAGATTTAAGAAGCCAATGGGTTGTTCAGTCCCACATAGTCCCTGGGTAGTACAGAGTTTGTGGGGCCTCTGACTTAAACGAGCCGATTGCCCCGGGATCACGGCGCACACGATCGGATTTTGGCATATGGCACCGCTTTCAAGCGACAGAAATTGGAAGGGGGTGTGGCTTGTGGTTTAAAAAGAATTTGTGTCAAGAACCGACAGCACTTCAAATGCACCGGGGACACACAGAAGTTGAACTCGCCGCGGACTCAGCGCAGCAACGACACCTGATGGATATCGGGCACACAGGACCTTAGTGACATCGGCAGAACCCACGAATCGTAGAACGGAGAACCGTTGCCGCAGGATCGGACCTGCACCAGGGAAAGTAATGTGCCCTTGAGTGTCACATGCAGAAAAGGCAGCAAATCTCTAGGAATCCCCCACCATTGGAATCTCTTCGAAACAAGGGGCACACTTTACTAAGGGTCTGAGCATCGCTTTTTCCGCCGGGTTTCCATGACATTTTTATGATTGACAGCCGAATTGCCCAGGATTTTGGTGTTGCACTCGATCGTAATTGTGTGCATCGGCGCCGGCTTTCACATGACAGAAATGGGGGCGTGGCCCAAAGGAAAACCGACGGTCGGGAAAAACACGGAATTTAAAAAACTAATTGTGTCGCAAAATCCAATCACTCACATGGCACCATGGAATAGGTTGGTGAACTCCACGGAACCTCAGCGGACTTCAGCGCAGCCAATACACCTGGTGGACCTCGGGTGCACGACCTAGTGAATCGCCGGAAAGACCCAATCTGTCGGAGAATGCGCCCGGGATAGCAAAAGGACCGGGGGTAACGAAAGTGCCCCAAGTGTGGGGGAGTAGATCAAGCCCCCCCTTTGAAATTTTGAAAGTAGGAAAACCCAGGGGCTAAGGAACGGCATCGGTGTCTACCTCGTAGGTGGGGATCTTATGGGTCGTGTTGGTCCCCATTGTAGGTTGATCTTCTACACTGTAAAATAATACAATTAAATAGATTTAAGGGGCAGTCAGTGTGCTCAACCCTGCACAACCATGAGAGAAAAGGCACCTTCCCCAATGGAGGAACATTAGGGAAATGGTGAGAACTCCTGGGGGTCATTGGGTGACAACCTTTGGACCAGGTATGTTTGTTGATGCCACTTTGCTTTCCTGGGTGTGGCTCACCCTGTCCTCCTACATGGGATGGTAATGGGGATAGACTCTGATTTTGGGCTACGATGCCATAAATAACAGTACCGAGGCTTTCATTGCCTTTTCTTATGGAACCCTCTTGGGTCCATTGAGATTTTGGAGGGTGGACAGTTCTACCTGGACTTGAGGCGGCTCCTACGTAAAACTTTTGAGCCACTTGACCCTTTGATCAGCTGCGCAGCGTTTGTCAGCTTAATGATAGGGCGAGTTAGGCGAGTTATGAGGCAGGACCAGCGCTGGATCGGGGCCGACAACTCGCGGGCGTGTAAATCATCTTCTCCCTAAAGCACCATCATGCGTCCATCCTTGCCAGTCTATGGGCCTGATCCTGTGGCCATAATAGACGGGCCTCTCCTTCCAGTCATAAGTAGTGGTGCACCCATTTGGCAGGGACACATACCACGCTCTGATATTTACGGAGGATGATGGGTTTCTCAGCTGACCAAAGAAAACTCTCATTCAATCTTTCCAGAAAACCACTTTCCAAAAGAAATTAAACAATGCAATGAAATCAGAGGTTGTATCCGGCTGTGAGGTCACAGCAGATACCTGCAAGCAGCGGAGCAGGAGTTGCATGACCAGCATTGACTGAGGCCCCCCGCTCCATGGTTGGTAGGGAAGGCGGAGCGGAGACCACATAACCATTTGCATAAGGACTAATATGGGCATTAAAGAAAAATGTTTGTGTTGAAGGCGAAAGGATGAATCACTGATCCCTGGATACCCTCCATATCTCCTATAGAGCAAGAGCTACCCAGGAGCATGAGGTATCATATTCATTCATACAGTACATAGGGGGGCCGGGGGGGGCAGTATGATAGTGAGTTATATTTCTTGTTACATAGGGGCCAGGATATAGTTAGTGATATTCTTGTACCTAGGGGGAAGATTATAGAGTTCATTTTGAATAGGGGGCAGTATCTATCGTAGTTATATTCCTGTACATAGGGGCAGTATTATAGTATGTTATATCCTTGGACATAGGGGGCAGTAGTATTATAGTAGTTATATTCCTGTACATGGGGGCAGATATAGTAGTTATATTACTGTATAGGGAGCAGTATTATAGTTAGTTATATTTCTTTCCGTGTACATAAGGGGCAGTATTAATAGTATAAGGTATATTCTTGTACATAGGGGGCAAGTATTATAGTAGTTATTTCCTGTACATAGGGGGCAGTAGTGGCAGTATTCTAGTAGTATATTCCTGTACATAGGGGGCAGTATTATAGTAGTATATTAGGTACATAGTGTGGCAGATTATTATAGTAGTTATATTCCGGTACATAGGGGACAGAATAATGTTTCATATTCGTACCACATGGGCAGGTATATAGTAGTTATATCCTGTCATAGGGAGCAGTATTATAGTAGTAGTTATATTACTGCTACATAGGAGAGCAGCAGTATTATAGTTAGTCTATATTCTGTAAAAAGGGGGGCAGTATTATAGTAGTATATTTTGTACATAGGGGCAGTATTATAGTAGTTATAGTCTTGTACATCGGGGGGAAGTATTATAGTAGTTATATTCTTGTACATAGGGGCAGTTGAATTATAGAGATATACTTGTAAATAGGGGGCAGTATTTAGATAGGTAATTCTTGTACATAGGGGGCAGTATGATAGAAGTTTATTCTTATACATGGGTTTTGAGGGGGGGCAGTATTATAGAGGATATTATCTTGTACATAGGGGGAAGGATTTATAGTCGTCTATATGTACATAGGGGGCAGTATTATAGTAGTTATAGTAGTGTCACATAGGGGGCAGTATTATAGAAGGTATATATTTACATAGGGGGAGGATTATAGAGGTTATATTCTTGTACATAGGGGGTAGTATTTAGTAGTATATTCTTGTAATGGGGCGTATTATAGTAGTTATATTCCTGACATAGGGGGGCAGTAGTAGAAAGTTATATTCCTGTACAAGGGGGCAGAGTATAGTAATTATATTCGTGTCATAGGAGGACTTTTCTTTTTTTTGATATATAGTATATAGTAGTTATATCTGTAAATAGGGGGCCAGTATTATCGTAGGTATATTCTGTACAGAGGGGGCAAGATTATATGAAGTTATATTCGTGTAATAGGGGGCAGTATTATAGAGGCGTTATATTCTTGTACATAGGGGCAGTATATAGTAGTATATTCTGTACATAGGGGCTGAGTATTTTAGTAGGTAGATATTGTACATAGGGGGCAGTAATAGTATAGTAGATATTTGTACATAGGGGGCAGTATTATCGTAGTACATTACTGTAAATAGGGGGGAAGCATTATAGTAGTTCTATTTTGTACATAGGAGACAGTATTATATTAGTTCGTTCTTGGTGAATAGGGGCCGTATTATAGAAGTTCTATTCTTGTACTAGGGGGCAAGTATTATAGAGGTTATATTTCTTGTACATAGGGGGGCAGTATATACAGTAGCTTATTCTTGTTACTAGGGGGCAGATATAGTAGTTATATTATTGTACCGAGGGGGCAGTATTGATAGTAGTTATAGTCTTGTACATCGGGGCAGTATATAGTAGTTATATTCTCTGTACCATCGGGGGGCCGTCTTGTCGTAGTTCTATTCTTTGTACATCGGGGGCCAGTATTCTAGTGTTATATTTGTACATGGGGGCAGTCTTATAGTCGATATATTCCGGACCTCGGGGGGCAGTCTTGTTATAGGAGTAGGTCCTGTAAACAAAATAGGGAGCAGTATTTCGTAGGTACTTGACTGCTAAATAGGGGGCAGGAGGAGAGTAGTGATAGTCCGGGACATAGGACAGAATCATAGTAGTCATATCTTACACAAGGGGCCGTTATTAGAGGTTAGTTAGATTCCTGTCATAGGGAGCGTCTTAGAGGTTATATTTGTAACATAGGGAGCAGATTCTAGTAGGTGATTCTGTACTAGGGGGCAGTCTTATCGTCGTTCGTTCTTTACTAGGGGGCAGTATTATAGCGGTTATATTCTTGTAAATAGGGGGGGACGTATTCTAGTAGTTATATTTTGTACATAGGGGGGCGGTATTTATAGTATTAGCTTGTACATAGTGGCCAGATGAGCTTATATTTGTACAAGGGGGCAGTATTTATAGACAGTAATTATACCAGGGGGAGATTAGCGAGGTCATCGTAATAGGGGGCAGAGTATTGTGTAGTATTGTACCTAGGGGGCCGTGAGATGTAGTTAATTCTTGTACATCGGGGGCCGTAGTACGAAGTATTATAATAGGGGAGAGTACTGATAGAGGTTATTCTGTACATAGGGGGTTTGGAGTAGTAGTAGCTGTAAATAGGGGCAGTTATAGAGTTATTTAGGTACATGGGGGCAGTATGTGGAGTATGTTCCCCCAGTATCTGGAGTATGGTCTCAGGTGTTTGAAAAAGTGGAGGCTAGACAAGACATTTTTAGAGAGTAAGACCAGGAGGGACCTTTACACTAATATCTGTAGGACCTTCTATACAGTACAGCCAGCTCTGAGGGACTGCACAACGGCCACCCTGCAGGAGAGTCTGAGGCTCCTTAATGGACCGAGGCTTCCAGCCAAATTCTTTGACATCGCCTGGTTGTCTCTGCATGGGAGACTATTTGTCAGAGGAAATTTAAAATTCCTGAGCGTCTCTGACCGTATGTGTCCCCTAGGATGTCAACAAGAGGAGACCTTGGAGCACTTTACCACCGAGTGCCAGGGTGGGAGGCAGATATGGGAGAAGGTGTCCCACAGACTGAAAATACCACGTCTACAGTCTCTTAGATACCCAGATATAATCTATGGGGTAACACCACATATAATGGACATTGACCGGGGGACCATGTACCTCATTATCACCATCATTAAGTATTACCACTGGCACAACAGGACCCGAGTCTCCATCCACAATGAGACCTTCCAGCACATGACCGCAGTCACACTTATAATGTCTGAGCTCAGGTGGATCAGATACATAGAGATTGGGAAAAGTGATGGGAATAGAAAGTTATGGAGGAATTTATGTCTGGACTAATGCATCATGTAATTATGTTAAATCCTTTTCCCTTTAACCAATGATGGACATTTAAGTTACTTATTATACATTTATTTATTAATTTCAATGTATGATTTCTGTTAAATTCTGATTGGAATGTACTATGTATTTTGTATGTTTCTACTAATAAAAATTGCCCCCTATGTACAAGAATATAACTACTATATTACTGCCCCCTATGTACAAGAATATAACTACTATATTACTGCCCCCTATGTACAAGAATATAACTACTATAATACTGCCCCCTATGTACAAGAATATAACTACTATAATACTGCCCCCTATCTACAAGAATATAACTACTATAATACTGCCCCCTGTGTACAGGAATATAACTACTATAATACTGCCCCCTATGTACAAGAATATAACTACTATAATACTGCCACTATGCACAAGAATATAACTACTATAATACTGCCCCCTATGTACAAGAATATAACTACTATAACACTGCCCCCTATGTACAAGAATATAACTACTATAATACTGCCCCTAT
>WNYA01001038.1:0-95000 GCA_019512145.1 Engystomops pustulosus
TCACTGGATGGGGGACATATATTACCAGTAGATGGAAAGGTTAATCCACATCACTGGATGGGGGGCATATATACCAGTATTGAAGAGGTTACCACTATCACTGATTGGGTGCATATTAGACCATAGATAGAAGTGAAGAGGTTACCACTATCACTATTGGCTGCATATATTAATCCAGTAGATGAGAGTTTCACTAGACTATGTGGGATATGATTACAGTAGTGGAGAGGTTACCACTATCACTGGATGGGTGGCATATATTACCAGTATATTGAAGAGGTTTACCACTATCAATACTGAAGATGGGGCATAATATGACCAGTAGTGGAAATAGTTTAGTTACAACTATCACTTGGATGGGGGCATAATATGACCACTTAAAGATTGAAAGGTTACCACTAAATACTTGGGGGGGATTGGGGCATGTATGACCAGTAGAAATGGAAAGGGTCCGACTATAGCGGTGGGGTGCTATATGACCGCAGATGAAGAGGTTACACTAATCACTGGGATGGGGGGGCATATATAACCATATATGGAAGATTTTACCACTATCACTGGATGGGGGGACATATATTACCATTAGATCGAAAGAGGTTACCACTATCACTGGATGGGGGGCAATATGATCATAGATAGAAGAGTTACCACTATCCACTGGATGGGAGAGCATATATGACCAGTAGATGGAAGAGGTTACCACTATCACTGGATGGGGGGCATATATTACCAGTAGATGGAAGAGGTTACCACTATCACTGATAGGGGCATATATGACCAGAGCTGGAAGAGGTTACCACTATCACTGGATGGGGTCATATATTACCAAGTAGATGGAAGATAGGTTACCACTATCACTGGATGGGGGGCATATATTACCAGTAGATGGAAGAGGTTACCACTATCACAGGGTGGGGTGCATATATGACCAGTAGATGGAAGAGGTTACCACTATCACTGGGAGTGGGGGCATTATACCAGGAGATGGAGATGTTACCACTATCACTGGATGGGGGGCATATATGACCAGTAGTGGAGCGGTTACCACTATCACTTGGATGGGGGCATATGTTACCAGTAGATGGAAGAGGTTACCACTATCCTGGATTGGGCTATATGACCAGTAGATGAAGAGGTTACCACTATCACTGGGATGGGCATTATGACGCAGATTGAAGATGGTAACTACTATCACTGGATGGGGGGGCATTAATATACCAGTAGATGGAAGGTTACCACATCACTGTGGGGGGCATTATTACCAGTAGATGAAAGGTTACCACTATCACTGATGGGGGGCATATTACACCAGTAGATATAAGAAGGGTACCACTATCACTGGATGGGGGCATATATGACCATAAGATGGAAGAGTTACCACTATCTCTGGATGTGGGCATATATTACCCAGTAGATGGAGAGGTTACCGCTATCACTGATGGGGGGGGGGGCATATATATGGACCATTCAGATGGACAGAGGTTACCACTAGTCACTGGATGGGGGGGGGGGGGGGGTGCATATAAACCAGTAGATGGAAGAGTTACCACTATCAGATCACAGATGGCACTGGATGGGGGGGGAGGGTCAATATATGACAGTATATGGAGGAAGGTACCATATCCACGGGGGCATCTATCCAGTAGAGACTGGTATGGAGGGGGGGGGCATATATGACCATTAGATGGAAGAGGTTACCACTATCACGGATGGGTGGCATATATTACCAGTAGAGTTGGAAGAGGTCCCTACTACTCACTGATGGGGGCATATATTACCCAGTTAGGATGGAAGATTGGTTTACCATAGCACTGGATGGGAGAGCATATATGAGCCATGTAGATGGAGCGGTTTACCCTAGCACTAGGATGTGGGGCATATATTACCAGTATGATGGAAGTAGGTTCCACTATCCGACTGATGGGGGCACTATATGACACAGCGATGGAAAGGTTACCACTAAATCAACTGGAATGGGGGCATATATTACCAGTTAGATGGACGAGGTTCCACATCACGGTATGGGTGGCTATATCATACCAGTAGAATTGAATGAGTTTACCACCACTATCACACAGGGTGGGGTGGCAATATAGTGACCAGTAGGAATGGAAGTAGGTTACCACTATCACTGGATGGGGGCATCTATAACCAGTAGATTGGCAATTTTACCACTTATCACGACTGGAGGGGGTACTATATTACCTAAGTAGATGGAATAGGTTACCACTTCACTGGGTGGGGGCAATAGTGACGCAGTAGATGGAGAGGTTCCACTATCACTTGGATGGGGGATTATTGACTCAGCAGATTTGAAAGGTTGTACCACTATCACTGGATGGGGGCATATATTACCAGTAGATGGAATGATGTTTACCACTACCCACTGGATGGGGGGGCATATATTACCAGTAGGATGGAAGAGGTTAGCCACTTCACTGGATAGGGGGGGGCATATATACCGTAATGGAAGAGGTTACCACTCAATACACTGATGGGGGGCAATATATTCCCAGTATGATGAAGATTTCCACTTCACTGGATGGGGGCATACATAGACCAGTGATGGAAGCAGTTTACCACTATCTCTGGATGTGGGCATATTTAACCAGTAGATTGGAAAGTTCACACACTAATCACTGATGGGGGGTGGCATATATTACCATGTATGATTGAGAGTGTTACCCTATCCTGATTGGGGGGGGGGGGCATATCTGACCATGAATGGAAAGATGTTACCACTGATCACTGGATGGGGGGGGGGGGTTGTCAGTAATAGACCATTAGTGGAGGAGTTACCACTATCACTGGATGGTGGGTGTCATATCGTACCAGTAGATGGAGAGGTACCTTCCACTATCACTGGATAGTTGTGGGGGGGTGGCATAATCTGCCATAGATGGAAGAGGTAACCACTATCACTGATGGGGGCATATTTCCAGTATATGAGCGTTTACCACTATCATGATGGGGTGCATATGTACCAGTAGATGGGAGCGTTACCACTATCACTGGATGGGAAGCAATATAGACCAGTTATGGAAGAGGTTACCACTATCACTGGACTGGGGTGTCATATATGCACCAGTAGATGAAGAGTGGTACCACTATCACTTGATGGGGGTGCAATATATGACCATAAGATTGAAGAGGTTACCCTACTATCATCGATTGGGGGCATCTATTACGCAGTAGTATGGGAAGGTTTACCACTATCCACTGTGATAGTTGGCATATATGACAGTAGGTTGTAAAGATTAACCACTATCACTGATTGGGGCATATATGACCAGTAGTGGAAGAGGTTACCAGCATCACTGGCTGGGGGGACATATATTACCAGTAGGTGGAAGGTTTACCACTAGACGTTGGCGATAGATCATATATTACCAGTAGATGGAAAGGTTACCACTTCACTGATTGGGGGGCATATTGAGACCAGTAGATGGAAAGGGTTACCACTGATCACTGGTGGGGTGCATATATATACAGTAGATGTGAAGAGTTACCACTATCACTGGGGTGGGCATATAAACGCAGTAGATGGAAGAGGAGTTACCACTATCACTGATTGGGGCATATTGACAGAAGATGGAGAGGTACCACTATCACTGGATGGTGGCATATATTACGCATAGATGGACAGGTTACCACTATCCACTGGATGGGGGGCATATATCTACTCATTAGATTGGAGAGTTACCACTATCACAGGGTGGGGGTGGCTATATTAACACAGTAATGGAAGATGTACCACTATCAACTGGATTGGCATACTATACCAGTAGATGAAGATGTTACCTATCACGGTTGGAGGGGGGACCTATATTACCGAGTAGAATGGAGAGGTTACACTATCACTTGGATTGGGGGCATATATACCAGTAGATGACATGTTATTACCACTATACTGGATTGGGGCAATATAAATCACCATATTGGGAAGAGGTTCCAACTATCATGGATGGGGCATAACTATTACCATGTAGATGAAGAGTTTACCCACTATCTTGATGGGGGTCAATATATTAACCGATAGATTGTAAATGGTTACCACTATCACTGGATGGGGGGGGCGGGGATATATCATAAGATCCCACACACGTGGGGATAGATTCTAGATAGTAAGTTACCACTAATCACTGTTGTGGGCATATATTGACCAGCAGTGAGGAAAGGTTACCGACTAACCACTGGATGGGGGGCTAAATGCAGTAGTTGAGAGTCCACTCACACTATCTGATAAGTCTATACAGTAGATTGGAAGAGGTACCACTATCACTGGATGGGGTGCAATATATTACAGTAGATTGCGATAGAGTTACCCTTATCACTGATGGGTGCATATATTACTCAGTAATGGAAGAGGTTACCACTATCACTGGATGGGAGAGTCATATATACCAGTGATGGAAGGAGGTTACCACTATCACTGGATGGGTGATATATCACAGATAGTGGCAGATGTATACCACTATCCACTGGATTGGGGTGCATATATGTACGCAAATATGAAGAGGTTACCCACTATCACGCCGATGGTGGGGCATATTTACCAGTATAATGGAAGTAGGTTACCACTATCACTGGATAGGGGCATATCTGACATAGGTGGTAAAGATACCACTAATCACTGTGATGGGTGGCTATATACACAGTATGATTGGAAGATGTTACCAGCATCACTGATGGGGTAGGACATATATTACCGAGTAGGGAAGAGGTACCACTAACACTGGATTGGAGAGCATAATTACCATTAATGAGAGTTTACCACTATCACTTGATGGGGGGCATATATTGACCATAAGATGGAAAGGTTACCACTATCAAACTGGGTGGGTGTGCCATAAGTTACCATTAATGGAAGAGTTTACCACTTCACTTGGTGGGGGGCATATATAACCAGAATGGAAGAGGTTACCCTACTCACATGATGGGGCTATATGACTAGAAGATTGGAAGAGGTTACCACTATCACTGGATGGGGCATATATAACCAGTAGATGGAAGAGGTTCCACCACTATCCACTGGATGGGGGCCATATATTCCGTAGATGGAAGAGGTTTAACCACGATCACATCACAGGTGGGGCTCATATGTGACCAGTAGATGTGAAGAGGTGACCACTATCACTGGATGGGCTAGATATATAACCGTATAATGAAGAGTTCCACTACAACTGGATGGGGGGAACTTATACCATTAGATTAACAGTTACCACTATCACGGATGGGGCATATATAACCAGTAGATGGAAGAGGTTTTACCACTATCACTGGATGGGGGCAATATACCAGGAGATGGAAATGTTAACCACTATCACTGGATGGTGGCATATCTTACCAGTAGATGGGAAAGTTCCACTATCACTGGATGGGGGCAATATTACCAGTAGATGGAAGAGTGTTACCACTTCAACTGCATGGGTGGGGCATATATTCCATAGATGAAGAGGTTTCCACTCTCACTGTGTGGGGGCCTATATTACCAGTAATAGAAGAGGTTACACTATCAACTGGAATGGGGGCATATATGACCAGTGGATGGAAGAGGTTACCACTACATCTATGTGGCATATGATCCATGTAATGGGTTCCACATCACTGATGGGGGGACTTCACGTAGATGGAATGAGTTACCACTATCACCTGGATGGGGACGGGAGGGGCATATATTACCCAGTATATGGAAGAGTTACCACTATCACTGTATGTGGGGGGGTGTGCATATATACCAGTAATGATGACAGGTATGTACCACGTATCACTGGATTGGGTGTGGGGTGCAATATGACCAGTAATGAGAGGTTACCACTATCACTGGATAGGGGGGGGCAATATATGACCAGTAGATGGAAGAGGTTTACCACTATCACTGGTGGTTTGTGGGGGCATATATACCAGTAGATGGAGGAGGTTCCCACAATGCGGGCATTACCTTAGATGGAAGGCCCACCGGGTCATATAATTACCAGTAGATGGAAGAGGTTCCCACTATCACTGGATGGGGGCATATTCCATAGAGGAAGAGGTTACACTATCAACTGTGATGGGTGGCATTATAGACCAAGTAGATGGAAGAGTTTACCACTATCACTGACCGATGGGGGGGCCATATCTTTCCATGTAGATGTAAGAGGTTACCACTATCACTGGATGGGGGGCATATGATCCCAGTAAGTGGGACGGTTTCCCACTATCACTCTATGGGGCTCATATCTACCAGTATTGGAAGAGTTACACACTCATCACTGTGATGGGGCGGACTATATTACCCATAAGTGTAAGGGGTTACCACACACGGATGGAGAGCATATGACCATAGATGGAAGAGTCCACTATCACTGGATTGGGGAAGTGGATCATTATACCAGTAGATGGAGAGGTTACCACTATCACTGGGTGGAGATGGCATAGATTACCAAGTAGATGGAAGAGGTTACCACTATCACTGTGTGGGCATATATGACCAGTATATGGAAAGGTTACCACTATCACTGATGGTGGGGTCTATATTACGTAGAAATGAATAGGTTACACTATCACTGGTTGTGGGGGTCATATACCGAGTAGATGAAGAGTTACTCACTATCACTGGATGGGGGGGCTATAATGACAGAAGATGGAAGGTTACACTAATCACTGGATGGGGCATATATTACGCAGTAGAGTAAAGGTTACCACTATCACTGTTGGGGGGGCATATGACCAGTGGAATAGAAGAGGTTACCACTATCAATGATTGGGGGCTATATGACCAGTACGATGGAGATGTTACCACTATCCACTGATGGGGGGCAAATACCATGAGATGAAGAGGTTCCACTATAACTGGGTGGGGCTATATTACCATAATGGAAGAGGTTTACACTATCACTGATGGGGGGCATATATACCAGAGATGGAAGAGGTTAACACAACTATCCTCACTGTGTGGGGTCATATATTACCAGAGTGAAGGGTTCACTATCCTGATTGGCATACTGACTTGGAATTACCTACTATCCTGGGTGAGGTGTATATTTACCAGTAGATGGAAGAGGTTACCCACTATCACTGGGTGGTGGTGGCTAATTACAGTAGTGGAAGAGGTTCCATATGTTGGGAATAGAATAGAGAAGAGGTTACCACATATCCGTGATGGGGGGCATATATGACCAAAGATGAAGAGATGTTACCACCATCAACTGGATGGGGGGACATATAATTCCAGTTAGATGGAAGGGTTTATACTATCACACTGAATGGGTGGCATATATGACCATTAGTGGAAGAGTCACTATCCGAAGCATTTCGTATGAGGAGGTTACACTATGATGGGGGGCATATATTACAGTAGATGGAAGGGTTACCACTATCACGGAATGGGTGGGCATATATGACCTAGACGAGTACATTACGGATGGATATGGAAGAGGTGAGGGTACCACTAATGACTGGATGGGGGGACATATATTACCAGTGGTGGAAGAGGTTACCACAACACTGGATGGTGGAGCATATATTACCTAGTGAGATGGAAGAGGTTACCCTATCACTGATGGGGGTCATATTACCATAGTGATGGAAGAGGTTACCACTATTTAACTGGATGGGTGGGGGCATTGTATACCAGTAGTGTGAAAGTTTAAACCACTATCACTGGATGGGGGTGGGTGGGGGGGGGGGGGGGGGCATATATTACCAGTGAAATGGAAGAGGTTACCACTATCACTGATGTGTGGAACATATTTATACCAGTAATGAAGAGTTACCGCTATTCACTGGTATGGGAGAGCATATATGACATGATGGAAGATGTTACCAACTATTACTAGGCGGGGCATATATCCACCAGTAATATGGAAGGGTACCAGCTTTTACTGGATGGGGGGGGCATATATTAACCTGTAGATGTAAGAGTGTTCCACTATCACGGGATGGGGGGCATCATGGCAGTAAATGAAATAGGTTACCACTATCACTGGAACGGGTACATATATTACGCAGTAGAGGAATGGTTACCCACTATAAACTGGATGGGGGGCCATATATTCCAGTAGATGGAAAGGTTACCCACTATCACTGATGGGGGCATATATTACCATAGAATGGAAAGTTACACTTTCAATCAACGGATGGGGGCCATATCATTAGCAGTAGAATGGAAGAGTTTACAGAGGTACCACTATCACTGGATGGGGGCATATATTAACCAGTTTGAGTGAAGAGGTTACCACTAGCACTGATGGGGGCTATATCACCATAAGATGGAAGAGTTACCACTATCACGATGGGGGGCTATATTCCCAGTAGATGGAAGAGGTTACCCACTATCACCCGGAGGGGGGCATATAGTACCAGTACGAGGAAGAGTTTCCACTATCACGTGGATGGGGTCATATATTACCAGTATATGGAAGGCTTAACCGACTATCACTGGATGGGGGGCATATATTCCATAGATGGAGAGGTTACCACTATCACTGGATTGGGCATATATTACCATTCATAGAAGAAGATGGTTTACCACTCTCACATGATGGGGTCATATATTACGCAGTAGATGGACAGAGTGTACCACCATCACTGATGGGGGCAATATATTACCATTAGATGGAAGAGGTTATCCCTCTACACTGGATGGTGGGGCATATATGACCAGTAGATGGAAGTGGTCACCACTATCACTGATGGGGGGCATACATTACCCGTAGATGGAAGAGGTTACACTTCACTGGATGGGTGACATATATGACCAGTTGATGGAAGAGGTTACACTACACGAATGGGTGCATATATTACCAGTAGTGAAGAGGTTCCACCACTATCAGTGAGCTGGGGGGGCATATATTACCAGAAGTGGAAGGGTTACCCTCTATCACTGGATGAGTGCATACTATGACCAGTAGATGGAATGAGGTTACCAAATCACTGGATGGGGGGGCAATATGGACCAGTAGATTGAGAGGTTAACCAATATCACTGTATGGGGGGCATATATGACCATAGTGTGAAGAGGTTACAATATCGTGGATGGGGGGCAATATGATGTACCCACGTCATATAGAAGAGGTTACCACTATACGGATTATGGGGCATATTGACCAGTAGCTGGCGAGGTTAACCACTATCACTGAAGGGGCATATATTATTACCAGTATGATGGGAGATTTTCAACCCACTATCAGTGATGGGGGGGGGGGGGCATATATTACCATTATATGAAGTGGTTACCTCTATCCCTGGATGAGGTGCATATATGACCCAGTAGAATGGAAGAGGTTACCACTAGTCACTAGGCTGTTGAGTGGGGCATATGGACCAGTAGATGAAGGAGGTTACCACCAATATCACTGATGGGGGGCTATATAGCTGAACCAGTAGGTGGAAGAGGTTTACCAATATCAGTGGATGGGGGCATATATTGACCATAGAGGAAGTAGTTACCACTATCACTGGTGGTGGGCATATATGAAACCATAGATGGAAGAGGTTACCACTATCACTGGATGGGGGGCCATATCCCCAGTATGATGAAGTTGGTTAACCACTATCACTATTGGGGGCAAGATTGACAGTCGAAGAAGAGGTTACCACTATCACATGGACTGGGGGCATAATCTACCAGTACAAGATGGAAGGGTTACAACTATCACTGGATGTGGGCAGATCAGCCCATTAGATGTAAGATGGTTACCACTATCACTGATGGGGGGCTATATGCCCATAGTATGGGAAGAGGTTACCACTATCCACTGTATTGGGGGCATATATGCCCAGTAGATGGGAAGAAGTTAACCCTATCACTGGATGGGGGTGCATATATTACAGTAGATGGATGAGGGGAATAGTATACACCCTGGGTGGAGGAGGGGGCAGTACTTGGAACTGGATGGTGTGCCCTCATATTCAATGAGCCTCTATGTATTTGTCGGTTCATCTTCCCTTGTTACTTCTCTTTTATCTCTTGTTTATTATCTCTGAATGTGAAAACTAGTCCATAACCAAAATCTGATCTTCCTTGACTCAGGGAACCGTTTTCTTTGATTCTGGAGTTTACTACTGAACACCCATGTCCGTACCATCAGTGACCATCAATCCTTAGAAGGGCAGGCATACCCCACAGGATCCTACCAGCATGACATCATCTATAGACGGCAACCATACTACCACCTGTCCTAACCAGCAGGGCATCATATATCAAGGTTTACCATACCCCACAGTACTAACTCCATCCCTTGTGGAGACAGCGTCTCCTCCTTGTTATTTATTTTTTTAGCCTGACCTGCTCTCACTGCTTCTCTGCAGTAAAGATATACTCCTGCTTGGGCAGCATCTTCGTCGCGTGCTGCCCCGTGCACAGGCAGAGAGGGATGACAACACGCCATAGAGCCTCTCCTCTCTTCTTTGTCTCGCCTTCTACCTGCTATTTCAACAAATATCCAACAATGGGCCAGTCTGTATGAAGTCCATGTTGACAAGGTCGTCTTGTGCATGTGAGGAGTCTCATGATCGTACCATTACATGCCTAAAAATTTTTAAGGAGCCTTGGCATCTTGAATATCCTCATATCGTGAAAAGTCCATAAAGTGCTGCATGGTCATCATGGAGCTCCAAGGCACAGAGTCTGCGAAGCGGTGTGCCAGGGCAATCTGGCAGAAGTTCTCTGAACAAAGGGCACTTTCCAAAGCAGGTGCCTCCTTCCAAGGGGCATCTGGGGCATAGGGAGTGTTTCTTCTTAGTCTCGGTGTACAATGAACGACCTGAGGGGTGGCCCCCCTGACATGGCCATACACTGTGCCGGTTGACACTCTGCTCCAAGACCTATTGGCCCAAAAAACAGTGTCCCTGGTGACACCCAGGAACAGATTTCTAACAAACTTTGGCTTGGCTGAGCTGGTGCACTTTGGCTTTCCACAGATCTTTCGTTGAATCCCTCCAACTTGTTTGATCCCTCACAACCAGACCACCTGGCATGTACTCAAGGTTGCATCCCTTTTTGTAGGTGAAGCATCATCCCCAGTTGTCCCTCGCCGAGGCCCCTCCAGGAGGAAAATACCAAGACCTGGGACTTTTCCCACAGACCTGTCAGAGTTCCTCAGGGTCCTGCGCACACAGTTCCACAAAATAAACAGAAAATCCAGAGTAAGGTGGATATGTCCCGGACGCCCATTTCTCCCCTTGTTGGGCTCTTTTGAACATCACTGCACTCTCGTTTCACTTTGTCCATCTTGAGCCCCCAAACAGAAATGAAAAACAGCCTGTAACCGGCCTTGCGTACTGGGGCCGGGGATTGGCCACACGTTGGGCACGTACTTGGAGACTGGCCACCACCGTCATTGCGGCAGCGCAGTTTTCCCCTCCAAGGATAGCTGTCTTTGCCCCACATGGCACCGCTGCTGTTTTGACTTTGGACAAGCGTTCTTGCCAGGTTTAGGCTGCTCCTTCCTTCCCGACCCAAATCGTCGCCAGACCCTTTAATGAAGTCCTGTTTTCAATGGTGAAGGGTGGAAGAGAAGCAAGCGCAGTCTCTGAAATGGCATGGCCTCCGACTTCTTTCAGTTGAATTTTTGCCCTGAAGCCCTTTCCCAACTCCTTGTAGTCTGGACAAGCATTGCACTGAAAGTTGGTTGGCCACAAGTGGTCTGTCGTCCATGTTAGCAACACTTGACCCCGCAGATCTGGTCCCTCTTATTCTTCATTCTGGAATCTGCCGGATATACTTCTCCATGAATCTACTCTAATAACAAACAAGAGGTAAAAGGTCACGCCTGGCCTGACCCCCAGAAAGCATGGGAAGGTCTTTTCCTGTCATTCACCAATCACCGACTTTGGATATCAAGCTCCCATGCTGCCCCACAGACCAATGGGAGAATACTTGCATGCTGCAGCACTCCCTCCTGCCCCTAAAACATACATCCCACAGACACAATATTTCTGGAAAACTTTGGTGTGGGTCTCTCTCCTCCCCCACCAAACACCTTTTAACCTATCCTAGAACTTTTTGGTCAGGGAAAAGTCCCTCAATGGCACTTTTGAGACTTTTTTTACACAAAAAAACCCAGAAAGTTCAACGATAAATAGCTCCATGGGGGGCGGTCGCTCGTGCGCCACCATATTGATAGCCCCACCGCCCTCCACACAGCCTGGTCCATCAAAAGCTTTGCACTCTTGACACATTTGACAGATTGGCTCACCGACTTTTTTTTCGCATTTCCCCAATTCTCTAACCGGGCTTCTGAACACACCACCTTTACAATCCCTGGAAAAGGTGAGGGGAAAATCTCGCAAGTCCAGCATACTCTAGCATTTGCGTGTATTTTCAGGTTAGTAAAGTCTCTAATAACTAGCCCCAATGGTTCCTCTAACCCAAGACGGATCATCATTTTGACCATTCTGCTCCATACTCAGATGTTCATCATCTTGAGGAACGTGTTTCCTCGGATCTCCACCTTCCCTCGCCCTTGTGGACCATCTCCTATGTGTTAAGTTGGGTTCACCTTGCAGAAGCTTAAGCCCTCGCCATCTCCCTGCGGCCATAAACAGGTCATGTCTGAGGATACAAGTGGGGCGTGATTGGGAACCTGAACGGGGAAAGTAAATCAAAATGAAGCCCTCATCTGGAGATAATAGAGGGGCTCATGAGCTAATCTCCTCTGGAGGAGGGTGAGAGCTGGGATGTCCCTTATCTGCGAGGTCAGACTTACATCCAACCATTGACGGAGCACTGATGAACTGATTGGCGTGGAGCATTGAGGCTAATCGGCACAAGCTTGATGGCCACGGGCACTGATCTGATAGCACGGACACTGATGGGGCGACTCTCATGGCTTTAAGCCACGGTCTACTGATGGCACGGCCACTGATGGCTGTGGCAACAGAAGATACTAGGCACGGAACACGCATGCTGATAGCACGGAACACTGATGGCATGGATCAACTGAGCCGCGTAGCACTTGATGCTGTGGCAATGTAGAACTGATTGCTGATTTGGCAACCGTATCCCATGGTTGATGACACGTCAAAACTATGGCTGATTGGCCATGGCAATGATGGCTGATGGCATGGGAGCACTGATGCTGATGGCGCAGGCAACTGATGGCTCATCGGCATAGAGCACTGATGGCGCGGAGCACTGATTCCACGGAGTCACTGATAGTCTGATGTGCACTGTGGAAACGCTGCATTGCATAAGACGTGAAGGCACTGAGCACTTATGGCATGGAACGCTGACATGGCATGAGACCTAGTACACTGCATCACTTATGCATGGGCGCATGATGGCAGAAGCGCAGCGAGGCTGATGGACTACGATCACGATCTGATGGCACTGAGCACTGATGGCAAGGAGCGCTGAAGGCGGCGACACTTGATGGCGGCGAAGCACTGATGGCTGATGACACTGGAGCCACTGATGCATGGAGCACTGGGGATTGCCGGCGATGCTACTGATGCCGAGGAGGCACTGATTGGCTGATGGCATGGCACACGGATTGACATGAGCACCCGATGGTTGATGCACACGAGCTCTGATGTCTGATTAGGCGCAAGCACTGATGCAAGGATGCTGATGGCGTGGGAGCACTGATGTTTGATGACGACGGAGCACTGATGGGCAAGACACTGATGGTTGATGACTCGGAGAACAGATGCTTCTGGGCGGCAGAGCACTGATGGTGTGGCATGGAGCTGTGATTGGAATGACTGATGGCGTTGAGCACTGATGGCTGAGGCAGCAGAGCACATGGGGGGAGGGGTGATCTGATGGCATGGAACACGATTGGCATGGTCACTCGATGGTTGATGACCACGATCGCTGTGATGGCTGATGGCGGCATGTCACTGATTGGCAATGTATGCTGATGCGTGAGCATGTATACACACTGATGGTACCGAGCACCAGATGGCATGGTACACTGATGGCGCGGAGTCACTCGGATGGCTAGCTCTGTGTCTAGTGGTAACCTCTTCCATCTACTGGTCATATATGCCCCCATCCAGTCATAGTGGTAACCTCTTCCATCTACTGGTCATATATGCCCCCATCCAGTGATAGTGGTAACCTCTTCCATCTACTGGTCATATATGCCCCCCATCCAGTGATAGCGGTAATCTCTTCCATCTACTGGTAATATATGTCCCCCCATCCAGTGATAGTGGTAACCTCTTCCATCTACTGGTCATATATGCCCCCCATCCAGTGATGATGGTAACCTCTTCCATCTTCTGGTCATATATGCCCCACATTTAGTGATGGTTCTTACCCCTCACCTCTATGTAGTTGTAGAATAGTAGTTTCCCCGCCTCATTCATCCAGAGTAAGTAGTAACCCCTAGTGATATAACGTATATGCAGTTATTTTATTTTCTGCTGTTTGGGTGATCAGTCAGTAATTAATACCACAGCGCCAATTATTCACCAGGCACATAACCCATGGGCACTGCAGCCTGGCAACGGCTCATTATACCTTGATGTGGAGGGCACGGGCTGACAGCTACACCTATTCTCCTAATTGTTCAGGGTGGAAGGCCCCTGGAGGTGACATTAGTTGTTTCATGTCTCAAATTAACCCCTCCTAGTGCAGGGGGGCAATCTATAAACCTGCATGTCAAGAGTCTAAAATCCGTGATCAGTCCTGTAATAGCACAGTCCAGGAGGATCCTTAGATATTCATGGAAAAAAGGGAGAGAGAAAAGAAGACACCACTGGATGATGTCTGTCAGGAAACAGGGGCAATCTACATGGAGGTCACTGGAAAAAAAACACAGCATTTGATATCAATAAGGAAACAGAGGAAAGAGACAGGAAGGTCACTGGAGAAGAAAACACCATTTGATATCTACTAGTTAACAGTGCAAGGAGATTTTAAAGGGGTTGTCCAAGTTTAGGAATAATTTAGGACCAGGCTGGGGCAGGATATTTAAAAATAATAAATGTGTACTTACCTTCTCCGGGGCTTCTGATGTCCCGCGCAGCGGTCTGTCTCATTTGTGCGCCGGTTTGTTTACAAGGGCGCACAGGGAAGCTTCCGGCCGACAGGAAGCTCCGATCCACCATTTCCGAACACTTACAACGCTGAGAGATAGGGACGGATGGGAGTGACCGGCCACCTCGCCGGCCGGAAGCTCCCTGTGCACGGCTTCTGTGCCCCTGTAAACAAACAGGGGCATGGATCAGACGGACCGCAGAGCGGGACATCAACGGCTCCGGAGGAGGTAAGTATTCATTTATTATTTTTAAATAGCCCGCCCCAGCTCATCCCTAAATAACTATTTAAACCCGGATAACCCCTTTAATTAGAAAAGTCTCCATATGGGGAGCTATTACTTCCTAACCCTAGTCAATACCCTCTCACTCAGTCAAACTGGTTCCCTACACTGTACTGAAGAGATGCAACTGTATAGAAACAGCACTGTCTACAGATGAGACATGTCATTAAGCTTCTCGAAAGTCCTGCTTGATGGTAAGGAAGCTGCCTGGTAGCAAAAGACGGGTGGTTTTCCTTATCCCATCCTTGGAAACTTTTTTGCATTTTTAAAGAAACAGATGAAAGAGATAGGCAGGTTACTAGAGAAGAAACATCATGTGATATTTGCAAGCAAACAGATAAAAAGGACAAGGAGTCACTGGAGAAGGTAACACCAAATGATGTGGCAAGAAAAAATGGACAAGGAAGTCACTAGGGAATAGAACACCAGATGATATCTACCAGGAAACAGAGGGAAGGGACAGGGAGGTCACTAAAAAGGGAACACCATATAAATATCTGCCAGTAAAAAGAAGAAGTTAACACCAAATTACATGTTCCAGGACAAAAAGGTAAAGATTATGGAGGTCATTGGAGAAAAAAAAAAAGATATTTGCCAGGACATAAAGGATATAGACAAGGTGGTCAGTAGAGAAAAAGAAATGATAGATGCCAGGAAAAGGAGGTACCTAGACAAATAAAAACACCTTATGATATGTGCCAAGGACAAAAGGAAAGGGGCAGGGAGGTCACAGGAGAAGATGACCTCTACCAGGAAACAGTGAAAAGGGACGGGGAGGTCAATAAAGAAGTTAGCACCAAATTTTTTGTGCCAAGAAAAAGGGAATGGTCAAGGAGGTCCCTAGAAAAGAGAACACCATATGATACCTACCAGGAAACAGAGGAAAGGGACAAGGAGGTCACTAAAGAAGGAAACTCATATTATATCTGCCAGCAAACACATGTAAAGGACAGTGATGTTACAAAAGAAGTTACCACCAAATGATAGGTTCTAGGACAAAAAATAAAGGGTCATGGAGGTCACTAGAGAAAAGTAAACCAAATTAAATGTGCCAGGAAACAGAGGAAATGAGCAGGGAGATCACTGGAGAAGGAAACATCATGGGGGTCATTTACTAACGGCCCGATTCGCGTTTTCCCGACGTGTTACCCGAATATTTCCGATTTGCGCCGCTTGTACATGAATTGCCCCGGGTTTTTGGCGCACGCGATCGGATTGTGGCGCATCGGGGCCGGCATGCGCGCGACAGAAATCGGGGGGCGTGGCCGAACGAAAACCCGACGTATTCGGAAAAACCGCCGCATTTAAAAACCGAAATGTGTCGCTTGGGAAGCGCTCACCTTCACCTGCTATGGGATGGTGCATTCCGGGGCGTTAAGATTATCTTCGGCGCAGCAGCGCCACCTGGTGGACGGCGGAGGAACTACCTTCTTAAATCCCAGCCGGACCCGAATCCTGTGCAGAGAACGCGCCGCTGGATCGCGAATGGGCCGGGTAAGTAAATGTGCCCCACTGTATATTCTTCCACCAAAAGACCAACTCCTAATTAGTGTTGCTTCACTTCCTACAAGCCCTCATAGACCCGCCCCTGGGATTGGGGCATTATTTGTGGGACTGTCGACTGATACCATAAGCTGACATGTGATATGTGAATGGAGACAATGGGGCTAATTAACTAAGGGTCCGCGAAGCGCATTTTCTTTGGGTTTCCCGGCGATTTCCGTTTTGTCCCAGATTGGCCCGGGATTTTGGTGCACGCGATCGGATTTTGGCGCATCAGCGCTGGCTTGCACGCGACAGAAATCGGGGGGTGGGCCGTCGGACATCCCGACGGATTCGGACAACACGCAAGATTTAACATTTAGAATTGTGTCGCACTTACATGCACCAGGAAGAAGCAGGTGAACTCCGCCGGACCGTCCAGATCGGGGATTGCGACTGGACCAGGTAAGTAAATTTGCCCCATTATATGAATGGTATCCCCCTCCCCATACTGTTCCTACAGGGTGTTATGACCAGCCATGGTCAGGACCCTCTTGGATTTAATATTGGGGTTATGTGCACATGTATGAGATGCTGCCGCCCCTAACAAAGTGACCAGAGCCGCGCGGAGCTGTGCCGCCATCGCAGCAAATCCGACTGATTGGTTTACTATGCAAATTGTCCTGAGAAAATCATTTAATATGCTCCTATGTATCCTAACCTATTCAACTCACAGTGAGAATCAAATAGTTCAAATAGGTGCATACATTTGCATAATTAGCCTGCATAGATCTGCATATCTAATTAGCATTGCCCCCCCTTTATCGTCTATAAACGCCCTCTGCTCCCTGTCCGCCCTGGTCCTGCTCCCTCGTCTCCCCCGGACGTTGTCATGTGGTCGGGGGATGGGGGCAGCTGGTGATTTTGGCGGCTTGTCAGCACTAATTAGAGTTAATTGCTTGAAGTGCGGACTATTATGTGTAATTTATCATTGATAGGAATAAATATTCCCGTAATTGGGAACCTGCACAGTCTCCTGATACCTGTGGGCTGCAACAGATCCCCAACTAAAATCACATCTCATTTTCTGCTCAAAATAACCAGAAGGTGATCTTAGGTCTTGTTCACACGATGCAGTAGCTGCTGCCACGACAAGTCCACGTAATTATCATGATACGGCCTGAGGAAGATTCTGACCCTTCTGTCCAAATCTTATTTTCACTCTAAAATTGCTGCTAAGATCCATTTATGAAGCCACAATAGTTCAGGTTATACCCATAATGATGACAACATCGTCATGTAAAACAAAGACAAATATTAAGATCAAAAATTATTATAATCATGAAACAATGAGGGGTTAAACCAGCAAAAAATTCCACAATTTCCATTTTACCTGCAAGAGAGACAGAAGCTCAGTATGGGTTATAGGGATAGGTGAAAGGTGTGTGGAGGGGGAGAAGAGCACCCCTGCTAGTGCCCAGAAAAAGGTTTTCAAGGAACAATTGTGTCTGTGGGGCTGCATGTTGTAGGAGAGGAGGAGGAGGTGAAGCTGCAGTATCTCTCCCTCATTGTGTCTGTGGGGCTGCATGTTGTAGGAGAGGAGGAGGTGCAGCTGCAGTATCTCTCCATCATTGTGTCTGTGGGGCTGCATGTTGTAACCCATCTCCATGCTGGAAGACCCAGCCATGACCCATCTCCATGCTGAAAGACCCAGCTATGACCCATCTCTATGCTGAAATACTCAGCCATGACCCATCTCTATGCTGGAAGACCTAGCCATGACCCATTTCCATCCTGGAAGACCCAGCTATGACCCATCTCTATGCTGGAAGAACCAGCCATGACCCATCACCATGCTGGAAGACCAAACCGAGACCCATCTCTATGCTGGAATACCCAAGCACCAACCATCTCCATGCTGGAAGACCCAGCTATGACCCATCTCTAAGCTGGAAGACCCAGCCACCAATCATCTCCATCCTTGAAGACCCAGTCAAGATCCATCTCCATGCTGGAAAACCCAGCCACCATGCGAAAACCCCATCTTCGCCTCCACGATCCTCCACAGCATCCACCAGCGTTCAGCTCTCCATACCCCAGCGCTGGAGCACAAAAGGAAGTATTGTGCAACCCACCCACACGCCCAAGCCCTCAACGTCCACATCTCCAAACTGCTTAGCCTGGAGATGCTGCCCTATAGGCTAGTAGAGACCGAGGCCTTTCGAAACCTCATGGCGGCGGCCGCCCCTCGGTATTACGTCGCCAGCTGCCACTACTTTTCCCGATGTGCCGTCTCGGCCCTGCACAAGCACGCGTCAGACAACATCATCCGTGCCCTGACCAACGCCGTTTCTGACAAGGTCCACCTGACCAAGTACACGTGGACGAGTGCTGCCGGGCAGGGCCACTATGTATCGCTAACGGCACATTGGGTTAACTTGGTGGAGGCTGGGACCGAGTCTGACCCTGGGGCTGGTCCTATACTGCCGACGCCGAGGATTGCAGAGCATACCTCGGTCCAGGTCTCAAAGGCCTACTATGCCTCCTCCTCCTCCCACCCCTCCTCCATCTCCTCCTCTGAATTATCATCCTTGGGCATGGCGCCATCAGTCGGTAGCTCTAGGCACAGCAGCAGTGCCATCGCTAAGCGACAGCAGGCGGTGCTCAAACTGCTGAGCCTAAGCTATAAAAGGCACACCGCCCAAGAGCTATTACAGGGCATCACGGCGCAGACTGATCTGTGGCTGGCACCGGCCGTAACCTGCTGGCGGCTCTTCAACTCGGCAGACTGACCAATGTGCCATGCCTGGCCCATGTGTTAAATCTCATAGTTCTTGGGTTCCTCAAGACATACCCCAATCTGTCTAATTTGCTCATGAAGGTGCGCTGCATCTGTGCACATTTCAGGAGGTCCAGCAAAGATGCTGCCACTCTCAGGGCAGCGCATCGCCGCCTCCAACTGCCCGCTCACCGACTGTTGTGCGACGTGCCCACGAGCTGAATTTCAACATTAACCATGTTATCCATAGTTTACCAGCAGCGCAGAGCGATTGTAGACTGCCAGATGTCAACTTCCACCAGAACTGGTAGTCAGGTCAGTCAGCTTCCTCAAGTCTACAATGAGGAGTGGACGTGGATGTCTGATATCTGTCAGGTGCTGACTAACCTTGAGGAGTCAACACAGATGGTCAGTGGCGATGCCGCCATCATCAGCCTCACCATCCCGCTGCTTAGCCTGTTGAAAAACTCTCTGGTCAGCACATAACCTCCTATTCTCCTCCTCTACGTATCTGATCCATCAGTCCAGACTTATGTTCCTCCATAACCTTATACTCTCCTCCTCTATGTATCTGATCCCTCTGAGCCTTATACTTCTACCTAGGTCCTAATGGGCAGGGGACTATGGAGACTCAACTCTAGTCTATCAGAAGAAGCTCCTGTCCAGATCCCATGGTCATCCCTGGTCTTGGTAAGTTCTGACATGAGGTCCCTGGGTCTCCTGAGCCGGAGCACAATATCCTGCGGGGCACAGCTTCATTCCAGAAGATAATGGGGACAGTAACAGTATCCGGCTTAGAGATGGGGATGAAGCTGAATATATATGGTTATTTGTATATACAGCTCTTCCTGCAGATAGTATATACACCCCCCTGTACATACTATATATAGCCCCCTGTAGATAGTTTAGGAAACCAAAAAAAATAAACCTTAGGCTTCAATCCCAGCGCCCCCCCCCCCCCCCAGCTTCCATCTCATCTTCGTCTCCTTCTCTTCTCCTTCCAAAAGAAGGATGTCTGTGATAGGAAACAGGACGGTGCATGTGATAATCCTGCGTCCTGCATGGCATAGGTGGACATAGGAGGCACTGCTCTGCCTGGCGGTTACATCAGCAGGTAAAAGGCACCAATTTACTAGATTTTTCTGGTAGTGCAGACTTGCCAGCATTTGGCAAGTTTGTACTTCTGGTAATCAGCTGTCCCCCCAAAGGGGTCCGGATTTTCTGCCACCTCAGACATCATCACCGCACCTCATGGCAGATGTGGCCATGAGGAAACAGGATGGGGCTCATTTACTAAGGGCTCTGCGGACGCACTTTCGGCGGGTTTGCCGACTTTTTACGTTTTTCGCCAAATTCCACCGGGATTTTGGCACGCGCGCCAGCTTTCACGTGACAGAGATTGGGGGCATGGCCATCGGAAAACCTGACGGATTCAGAAAAAACGTGAAATTTAAAAAACTAATTGTGTCGCAAAATCAATCACTCACATGCACCAGGAATAGGTTGGTAAACTCCGGCGGACCTCGGAGGACCTCGGCACAGCAGCAACACCTGGTGGACATCGGGTGCACGACCTTAGTGAATCGCCAGAAGACCCGAATCCTCGTCGGAGAACGTGCGGCTGGATCGCGACAGGACCGGGTAAGTAAGTGACCCCTGATGGGTTAGTAAAGAAAGAGGTGAAGTTTCATGCAGTTACGGAATGTGAGAAATCTGCCTGAAGAGATAAGAGCATGTCTGAAGCTTTGGAGGTTGGGTATCAGTCTGATAGACCGGGGTTGGGCATTCCAGAGAATTAGTGCAGCTCAGGAGAAGTCTTGGAAATGGAGTGGGAATGTTGAATTGATAATGAGTTGAGTGATATACTGAGGTGAGAGGTGGGAAGGTTGCAGCATTGTGCAGAGCTTTGTGGATGAGGGTGATTATTTTAAACTGTATTCGGAAGGAGACGGGCAGCCAGTGCAGTAACTGGCACAGACTGGAGGGATCCGTGTAGTGTCAGGATTCACAAACGTTAATGAAATCACTTTTAGATACAAGAATCTTAATCTCAATATTCTTTTTAATATTCTATTAATAAAAATTGCATTTTAAATATTGGAATAGTTAATTACAGAAGGTGCCCTCCCCTGAACAATGCTGTTCTGAGACCGGCTATGACTGTTTGCGGTGAACACCCTGCACGGTGAGCTGGGTTTGACCAGTTGGTCATTGTTGACCCTCCCCATGTTCTATTTATTGCATATCCAGTTGTCTGGGAAGCCCCCATCATTATTATTAGCTGACCTTGCGTTCTCTAAGGTCCCCACCTAATTCAGATTTAGTATAAAGACTCAAGGTTCTACCACACCTTTATCCCCGGCTAAAGGAATGGTGGATGGGCCTCCCCAGACTGGAACTCAACTCATCTTATCATTACTGCAGCCAACACATTTTTATAATTTTTTTCTATTAATTGTGTAAATCCAACAGAGTCCAACAGAGTCCAACAGAGTCCAACAGAGTCCAACAGAGTGTCAATCCCTTAAATTTGTCCCACAAATTTCCAGTTTGCCTACAGGGGCCGATGGTACCTTAACCCCAGGGGCTGAGCCCATACACACTGAAGGGGGGGGGATTTATCATTAGGCGGCTCTTTGTCTGTTCTATGTCTCTATTTGGAGCTCAGCTACCAATAAGATTTATTAATGTCGCTTTGACCATTTAATGGGTTTCTGTGAGACTTATAAAATATTGCTATGCGGTCATTGGAAGGGCCGTGAGCCTTCAATCAAAGATGCACTCAAACCATTTCCCCGGTGGGGAGGGGTGGGCGTGACTGGCACAGAAGCTGGTCAAAAACCGATGCAGGACATTGGGAGGAACCATGGAAGTCATGACTCCGGCGTTGCAGTCGAATTAAGCCAAATTAAGATGAAGTGGCGGAAAAAGCTGTGTGAGACTTTCTAAGAGTGAAAAGTCCCAGAAAACCTCAATGCTACTTTTTTAAAGACTTTTTTATGCCAAAAAAACCCAGGAAAACCAATGATAAATACCTTATATACTCGAGTATAAGCCTAGTTTTTCAACACAAAATTTGTGCTCAAAAACCCTAACTCGGCTTATACTCGAGTATATAAGGTATTTATCATTGGTTTTCCTGGGTTTTTTTGGCATAAAAAAAGTCTTTAAAAAAGCTAAAAAAATAAAGTCAAAACTCACCTTTCTGACATCACCTGTAGGTCCTCTTCTGTCTGGGACAGTCTGAGACAGAAGAGGACCTATGGGGGACGTCGGAAAGATGAGTACAGTGTTATTTTTTTTCCTACTACAGGGGCTGGGCAGGTGGGCAGGCTGTATGCTACAGGGGTTGGGCAGGCTGTATGCTAAAGGGGCTGGCAGACTATATACTGGGAGGCTGTAACCAATGCATTTCCCACCCTCGGCTTATACTCGAGTCAATAGGTTTTCCCAGTTTTTTGTGTTGAAATTAGGGGTTTCGGCTTATACTCGGGTCGGCTTATACTCGAGTATATACGGTAACTACCTGGGTGACTGCTACATAATGCAACATCAGCCATTGCTAAACCCCTCCATCAGTGTAGTCAGAGTAGTATTGCTGTATATGTTAGGATCACTTAGACCACCAAGGGTCTAAAATTACAGCAGAATTTTTTTAAAAAAAAAAGATTAAAATCACGTGTGAAAACCTAAAAGTTCAAAAAGCTCTAATCTATAGAACTGAGATACAAATGAAGTATTAATCAAATCAATATAAAAAAACGGTAATTGCCCGAGGTGAACCCCATAACTGAAAATAGCGCCCAGATTACGGAATCTAAACTTTTTTGCCATTTTGTAACACCTGAAAAGTTTAATAAAAAGTGATCAAAGGGTCGTACAGTCCCCATTATGGCAGCAATGAAAATATCATCACCTCCTGAAAAAAATGTCTCCTTACGCAGCTCCGTAACCCGAAAGATGAAAATGTTATTGGCCCCGGAATATGGAAAAATGAAGATTTTTTTTTTTACAAAAGGTTTAAACTTTTTAAAGCAAACGATATAAATGTGTTATCTTCATGATCTTATGGACCAAACGAATAAAGGGAGGGGGGTGTTTTTTGAAGCAAACTGTGAAAGCCAGAAACACAAGAAAATGGCACAAATGTGTATTTTTGTGTCAATATTACCACATTTGGAATTTTTTCCAGCTTCCCAGTACATGGCATGGAAAATGACAAACCATCACTAGTATAATTTGTTACGCAGAAAACAAGCCACATAGAAATACCCAAAAGGAACTTTAAAAAAGTGAAGTGAAAAGTGGAAACAGAAAAACGCAAAAGGGCTGTGTCCTTAAGGGGTTAATGCGCTGGGGCTCTTCTCTGTCTGATCCTCTCCACTGGTTGTTGCCACTGCTGCAGCTCTCTGACTGCGATGAGCTGCAATTACTCCCACCACCTGTCTACATGGGCGGCGCTGTTCATGTTGTTGACCCAGTGTTGTTTAGTAGTGTAACGTAGATATCTAGTGGGGCCCATTGTCTTATCTAACACAGGGGAAGGCACCAGAAGTACAGCCAATACAGGAACACAAATTACTGTGACATCACTGTCACAGAGGTCCCCTGTGGTAGATTTGATATCACTCCTGCAGCAGTTACATGTCAAAGATGTGACATCACAGGTAGAGCAGCTACATATTTTATATGTGACATCACAGCTGCAGCAGTTACATGTTGTAGATTTGACATCATGAAATCACAAGCCGAGGCAGTTACATGTTGTCGCGGTGACTCACAGCTGCAGCAGTTACATGTTAGAATGTTGACATCACAGACCCATGCAGTTACACGTGTGAGATTGACTCCAGTCACGCAGTTCCATGTTGTTATATGTACAGGTCAACAGGCCCCGAGCAGTTACATGTTTTAGATTTGCACATCACGCCGCACATACCAGTTTTCGCTTGTATGTGACATCACCCGCAGCATTATCCATTTGTAATATTGACATCAACAAGCTGCAGCAGTTACATGGTGTATATGATGTCGACATCCACAGCTGCAGCAGTACAGGTTTAAAGTGCACACGTCGCTTTACCTGTTGTAGATTGACATCACAACTGCACGTTGTACATTTTAGCATGATGAAACACACTACTGCACGCAGTTTACATGTTGTAGATGGGACAAATCACAACGCTGCCGTTCAGTTACATGTTTGAGGCGATTCAGTGAGCGTTCTTGTAATTGACTCACGCAAGCGCAATTACATTTGTAGAGTGTGAATCACGCACTGCACAGTGTACATGTTGTAGACGTGTCACATCACAGAGGCCCCAGCAGGTTTCATTTGTTATATGTCGACATCACAACTGTCACAGTTACATGTTGTAGAATTGGCACACAAACAGCACGCTGAGTTTACAACTGTTGTCGATGTGCCATAGCACACCCGACATTCACATTTGTATGATGGACTCCACAGCCCGACAGTTACAGTGTTGTAGATTTGACATCAACAGCTGCAGCATTACATGTTTTAAGAAATTCGCGGGATGAGATTGACTCACGCTGCGGCAGTTACACTGTTTAGAGTGGTGCACATACACGCTGCAGCATTACATGGAGTGTGTGGAGGGATGTACATCACAGCGCAGTCTTTGTGTGCTCACAGTTACGCAGTTATGTGTGACGATGTGCATCGACAGCCGGACTATGCAAGTTTACATGTTGTAGATGCAGACAGGTCACGCCAGCAGTATTCATGTTTGTAGAGTGACATCACAGCCGCAGTACATTTACATGTGTATAGTTGACACTCACGCACTGCAGTTCATGTTTTGCGGACTTCGGGCGGTCTCACATTACGATTGTGATCATCGTAAGGTCGTGCGAAGCGAGGACGGTGTATTCGTTATGTAGATGTGACTCACAGCGAGAGTACTGGGAATGGACAAACAGCACATTACATGTTGTAATGGTGACATCACAGCTGGCAGGGACACTTTAGCTGGTTGGGAGTGATGTGACAGTGGGGCACAGCTGCACACTCGTCTACCTGTTGGTCAGTCATGCGACAATCCACAGCTGCAGCAGTACTCAGTGTTGTGATGTATGGACATCACGCTGGTTGATGTGGGTGATGGATATCCTCGGTGACTTTTTAATTTTCTCTGACTCGCTACGATGTGAAACATCACAGGCGCAGGGTTTAGTTATATCGTACTGTGACTTCACACTGCAGCCTATATCCTCTACTCATTGGTCTTTTTTGATGTGTGTGTAATACAGTAGGGAAGGCTTCGGTTATGGCCTGTATTAGTTGAGCCCTTGTTATGGGAATTCAGTCTAACACTACAGACTGTGAGTCTTGCTGGGACCTGGGGTTGTTATCGTTCTCGCCTACTACCGCCGTTTGCGACAGTGTATCCCCACCTTTTGTATTTGGGTACCCGGTTGCACCAGAACTTTTTTTCCAGGCACCGGACCATGGTCCCGTTGAAAAAAAATGTTTGTCCCCATACTAACCCCACTCATTAATGTGGCACATTTAACTTACCCGGTCCTGTCACGATCCTGATCCGCACGGTCCCACGACGATGAAGTCCGGCGCGATTCCCCAACATTGTGCGCCCCGATATCTTGCATGTGCCCGCTTTCCCCCGTCAGGTGCCCGGATTTCACCTTCTTTCCCTGGGCTTGTAAGTGGCGTGTTTTGCGACCCAATTAGGATGTTAATTCCTGGCTCGTTGACCGAATAGGTCGCTCTTCTCCGATGGCCACGCCCCCGATTTGTGTCCCGTGCCACGATGCAGCAAAATATGATCGCGTGGCGCCAAAACCCCTGTTAAATCTCTTTGCAAATAATTAAATATAAATATAAAATAAACAGAATTATTATTATAGTTTATTATATAGAGGTAAATGCAGCCACCACTCATTAACAATTCTAAGCAGAGCATTCTTAAAAAGCAGGAGCCCCAAGATAAAGTTCCCTGCCCAGCCCCCAATAGTAGTCCCCATTGCGCCCCCCATGTAACATCCCTTAAAATAAAAAAACTGTATACTCTCCTTCTGACGCTCCCGCTTCTTCCCCCTTCTCCCGGTTTCTTCGTTCCAGGCGATGACCAGAGGCACCGCCAGTGGCCCAACACATGAATGGAATTGGCTGTGGCGGCCTGTGTTGACGTACTGGCTGCCGCCTGGCGGCTGTCTCCCCAGGGAGAAAGGAGCAGTGAGGTGAGTATACAGTCTTTTATTTTGAGTTCTTTTGGTCGTGGCCCGGACGGTACGCCCACGGCCCAGTGGTTGGGGACCACCGCTTTAGATGATCACTAACATGTACAATATCCCCCTACCAGTGAGCCCCCCATAAAGATTATAAGCTGTAATTCCATCTGACCTGTGACCCGGGGATTACAGCTTCAGCGGCACCTAGCAATATGCGGAGCCGCCTGTCACCGGCGCCTCGCTTCCCGCTGATAGTTAGGATGTTTGCAGGCCGGAGCCGCTGCCAAGTATGATTAGTGAAGTTCACATTTCTTAGTTCTCGCCCGAGGATGGTTTTATTACAGCCTGAAGGGGAGCAGCCAGCCAGCCTGTGAAACAGCCTTGGAGAGCTTCCCGCGTACCCCCTCTGTCACACCCCCTTCCCCTGAATCCTGCTTCCCTTTCCAGTGATATTGCAGATATAATGGTCTCTGGTCCTTTTTTTGCTGTTCTTCTCTTCGGCACCCCGCAGCCGCACAGTCTGTGGTGTCATTAGGCTGACAATGGAGAGTAGACACATGGAAGGTGCGCCACCACCACAACGAAACCCACAGCCATTGTGGATCTCACAATAAGACGGAAAAACTGCCCTTCCCCAAGAAACCCGCAAACCCCATCACACACAAAACCAAGAGAGATCTTCCAGGAAGACAAGAACAAACAGCAAAATATCAGAATAAATTCATGTTAAAGAGGAGCAAAATGGAACACACTGCCAGGACGGTCTCTACCCGGCACACACACAGCGAGCGGCACAAATGGAAAATCATTAGTTATGTACTTCATAGGCTAATAGGATCCAAAGGAGCGCAGTTGCATCATTGTCTTATACTAGATTCCATTGTCCATATGACCCTAAATCCACATGACCGCAACGGTCCGTATGACCCCACCATCAGTATGACGATCCTACTGTCTGTATGCAACACTGTCTATACATTCCCCCATTAACATGCAATTTTCCAAAGACCGCATGTCCCTATGACCCCACCACAGTAGGCCCCCCATCAAGTATGCCCCACTATCCATTTACCCTACTGTCTGTATGATCCACGCATATCCCACCATTAACTAGGACCGTCTGTATGACACCTACCATCCATACACCCCAGAATGTAGATACCCCATACTCAAACTCTCTCGTCCCATCCCCCTATCTATAAGACCATATATCCGAAAACATAGGCGTATCCGTTCTTTCTAATTGTTTGATGATGGTAGGGATAAAACCCAGCACTCAATTCCATCATCTAAAATCAATGTTTTCACTGGATCCTTGGATCTACTTTCAAGAACTGCATCACAACAAGGCAAGAAGGAGAATAATGAGCAAAGACTGTAGAAACTTGGGAATTGATGAGTTTGATTTAATCTAAGGACATAACTGTGTCCTAAGGGTCAAACGTATGTTTAGTTTTGATGTCCAACCAGGAATGATGTAAAGTAGGAGGTGGGAGTGCCTCTCAATTATTTGCCTCCACCCATTATCATTTTTGGCTTGTAAACACTGGATCTAAGAACTCAACGTGTGATTACCCTAAAAGTTTGGTATATGGAGCCGTTTTCTATCACAAACATCGCTTCAGCTGTAATAATCCAGGATATGATCAGTTCTTTCTCCGACCAGCCCTTTCTTCAGCTTCATTTCTCCTTCTACCGTGGTCCCTGTATGTCTGAAGGATCGCAACATCCACCGGGTCCTCACTCTTTTCTTGTTCGGACCGAGAACAGCCGTCCGAAATACTGGATTGGCTGGCTAGTGCGGCCTTGGCACGCTGTGGTCAACGGTCTTGGTAGGGGACCGAGGGCTGTCCTACACAGCTGGCAGGTCTTCCAGCAGTGGTGTGTGCAAGAATAAGGAGGGAGAGCTGTGTACTGGTTCTCCTTAGGGAAACCCCTGAGTGTCTGTAGGTGAGTCCCCTGGTCAGACAGAGGCCACATTATGCAAATCAACTTTACAGTCTCTTATTAAACACAGGCACACAGCCATAATAGATAACATTTGTTGTGAGTGGTCATGGAGAGTGGTCGCAGGAAAGGTGCCAACACCCTGATGTAGGATGCGGGTGGCTGGTTCAGAGACTGTGCCATGTAGTGGAAGCTGCATTCTGAGCTCAAGTCTTCCGATCTTTTCCTGGGTGCTACAGTAGGCCGGAGGCACGGGATGTTCCTGGGAATGTATAGCTGAGGCAGTCTTTCACCCAAGATGGAGTCCTCACTCTGCCCTGTGCTCTCACCCAGATTGGGTTTATATACTCCCCTGTCAGGTGTACACCTCTCCATAACCTTCCAGCTTGTGACAAAACCACTTGCACATCACAATAACTGTTGCCTTACCAGGCAGTAGCTTCCAGCAAGTTTCCCATGTAACAGCTTTCTGACGGGGAGAGGAAACTTTCGCAACACCTACCTAACCCTTAGCAACTGCAGGGGTGTTGGAGATCCTTCACGGTAGATATGAAAAAGGCCTTTCACACCATCTTCCTCACACTCAAGAATGACCACTAACTAGTTAGAGTTGCTGGTTACTTTGTGTCCACATTAAACCCATCAGATGGACTCATCACTGTCCTCCAGTGACCAAAACTTTGATCTAACAGCAGCCTTGGTAAGTATACTCTACAATTATTCCTTTGGTTTCGGCTTCCACAATACCGCCAATGGCTTCACTGTTCCGAGAGCACAAATTCTTTTTAGAGACCAGATCCACCTACATATGGCCGACCTTTAGAGAACCCTCATTTAAAATAACCCCCCCTAAACTAATATATTTTCATAACTGCTGCTTAGAGAGCATTGCCTCATCCCTCATTGTCCCCTCACATGCCTGTAAACCTAGCAATGAGGTCCTAAGCGTATGCAACTGACCTGTGAAACTGTCCAATGGAAGCAATTAGCATATTCAAGCTGTCCACTCTATTCATAGTGGGAGGCACAGCGCACAGGTACCCATTCTATTGGGAATGACGCTGTATAAATTGTGAGGCCTGTATCAATATGTTGGCTTCCTGGTGCTGGGGCCCCCTGCAGCCCTGTGTGGTAATGAGATCCCGTACCTTACATAGACGAAAGCCTGTATAATTGATGTGGAGGCTTTATACAGGATTTAATCTTCCTGGTGTCGGCGTCCGCGCCTGCACGTGTGTTTATAGACTACTCCTATCACCATGACTGACGACCGGGATACATGATGGAGCTAAGTGAGGCTTACCGCTCTGTGCTGGTGCCGCCCGCCTGCAGCCTGTGGTGTCACAGTGTTGTGTGGTATAGGAGAGACAGCAGCTCCAGGACCAGCCATGTTTACGAGCAAAGACCTGTCAGATTCATGTGTAGCTGATGTCTGTGGTCCTCACCTGTATATTAGAGGTGCCACGCCTGTGTGTACATGTGTGTGTATAGAGAGAGACAGCACCAAAAAGCGCCATTTCAGCCGACCATGTCGGTACTGTGTAGCTGATTCTGTTGTCTCCACCTGTAAGTGAGGATCAGCATTTCACAGATGCAGCATACACGCCACTAGCCATGCTTTATCTAGACATGCACACCGACAGGAGGAAGGGGAGGAGAGGGGAAACAGGGGGTGACATCCTGCCCTGACCATGTTAACTCACCTCATTTACATGATAAAGAATAGATGATTTTATAATGAGTAATTTATGAAATAACTAGATAAAGGCTGGATGGATCCTTGTGAGCTGCTCCAACAGGTTAGAGTGACAGTACTGTGACACAGACTAAGACAGGTGTCTTTAAGTCTGGGCCATATCCACAAATGATGCATTCTCATTCCAGGTCACCCGTACAAGGCTTGACCTCATGAGTAACCGCCATGTCATGCTCCCATTCCATCATGAAATTTCGCCATAACAATCATCACTTCTCACGCACTCAAACCTAATTCATACTTGGTGACGTCTGGTCAGGTCTTTACATCATCTGACCTTATGTCCCAGCATCCAGTCACACACTGGGTTTGCTCCTATACATAGACGGTTCTAAGTCTTGATCTCCACGGAAGAACTTCCAATAAACTTCCGATATCACCATACCCCCAAGAAAGATATTTTTTTCATCACTGAAAGTTTTCGTTTTTAGTGTCTGGCCAAGACCCTCAGGAATTTTGGGAGACATCGCTAGCCATCATCCTTGGAGATTCTCTTTAAGCTTCCCTTTCATTTCACACGACAACACCGTGAGATGGTCTCCTCCAAATACGGGACATACGACCATTATGATCACCATTTACCTTAAACCCAAAGCTCCCCATCCTCTCCATGCCTGGTATTTCCGTCTTCACAAGCCCCTTCGCGGTCATACTGATGGCCAAGATCTCTTTTAACATTGGCAAGGCAACCATTTTCTGCATCTTGTTCCTCATCTTCTTACATCCAGGTCAATCAGGGATATGTTCTCATTACACTTACCCTACAATCCTTAGAGATGTCTTCATGTTCTTCTCGCGCCTCCTGCTGGGGGATTTCCCTGACAAGCCTCAGGCTATACTCTTGCCACGGGCCATGAAGCTCCTCATCCCCTGCTGCGATAGCTTCAGGAATAGGTCACAGACACAGGGTCTCCGGCATCGTATCAGCTTTCCCCAGCAAGACTTACCTTATTACTTAGTATGCTTGGGCAATTATCTGCAATATCTTGTGTTACGGACGTCCCCTCCCCCCCCCCCCATAATCGTTCATCAGGATATATTCCGCGTCAGCCAATCTACAGGTCCTGAGGAGTCTGAATGAGATCTAATACTACGACAAAAGAGATACCTCACACCGTTACCACACCAGGTTATAACACCTCGCAAGAGGAGAGGGAATCACATCCTATTTCTAGGACTAATTTTGAGTATATTTTTTTCATCACAGCCAAACAAAAAAAGGTGTAGCGAGCTTCAAGAATAAGGAGCATCCATCTTTAATTCCACCAAGGAAAATATACAGAAACAAAAGACCCACATTAAAAACCCATAAAATGCAAAGTGCCAGCAATTAGACATCCACCGCATTATCCCTATATCCCACTACCAATGCTCATGACCCGTTCAATATATGGACATCCTACTTTTGGTTGCTCCTGCTTGGCGTAGATGTCCCGTGTTTCCATGATCCCCTATGTATACACATGTGACTCCTCTCGGTCGGGACTGCATAGTCCATATTCTATAACCCACTTTTCCTCGTTTCTCATGTGGGATTAGGATTAGCATAGTTTAATGGAGCATGTTCAAAAAACCCTGTCCAATGCATGGGTGAGTAGTTGTTGCGATTATTGCCCTCTCCGTTCCTTTCACAGGTCCTATATTTGCACGCCTTTCAAAGTGTGGTGGACAACACACCATGACCATGCCAAATCGGTTCCCATTGCATTTGTGTAATGAAGACATAATAATAGACAATCTTAATAAACTGTTGGCTGTGCCCGCTGCTATAGCTTCAATGTATGTCTTTGTACTGCTGCTGTAGCTCCCTTGTATGTCGTGTCGGCGGCTGTATCTCCATTGTATGGCTGTGTACTGCGGCTGTATCGCCATGTTTTGGCTGTGTACTACTGCTGTAGCGGCATGTATGGCGGTATATTGCTGCTGTAGCTCCAGTATGGCTGTGCCTGATGCTGTAGCTCCTGTATGGCTGTGTACTGCTGCTGTACCACATGTTTGGACTGTGTACTGCGCTTAGCTCCATGTATTGGCTGTGTCCTGCGGCTGTGAGCTCCATGGTCTGGCTGTGTACTGTGTGTGTACTGCGGCTGTAGTTCCATGTATGGGCTGTGTACTGCGGCTGTAGCTCCTGTATGGCGGTGCACTGTGGCTGTATCCCATGTTGGCTGTGTACGCTGTGGCTTTAGCTCCATTTATTGCTGTGTCCTATGGCTGATCCCCTTATGGCGGTGTACTGTTGCTGTGCTACATTATGCTGTGTACTATGGCTGTATCTCCTTCTGGCTGGACTGTGGCTGTGCTTCCATTGTATAGCTGTGTCTGTGGGCTGTAGCTCCATGATGCTGTGTATCTGCGTAGCGCATGTCTGCTGTGTACGATCTGCTGTAAAACCACAATGTATGGCTGTGGACGCGGCTGTACGCCATGTGGCTGGTGTACTGCGGCTGTAAGCTCCATGTTTTGGCTGTGTACTGTGGCGTACTCCAATGTATGCTGTGTACTTCTCTTAGCTCCATGTATTGCTGTGTACTACTGCGTACCAAATGTAGGGCTGTGAACTCGGCTGTAGCTCCATTATGGCGGTGTACTGCGGCTTAGCTCATGTTTGGCTTGACTGTGGCTGTATCCGCCATGTTGCTGGGTACTGCTTCTGTCAGCTCCATTATGGCGTGTACTACTGCTGGCCACAATGTATGGCTGTGTACTGCGGCTGTAGCTCCATGTATGGGCTGTGTAGTGCGCTGGTACGCTCCATGTTTTTGGCTGTGACTGTGGCTGTAGCTCCAGGACTTGCTGTGTACTGTGGCTGTAGCCCATGTATGGCTGTGACTGTGGCTGTACTCCATGGTATGGCTTTGTACTGTGGCGTAGCTCCAGATGGCTGTTTTACTGTGGCTGAAGCTCCATTTATGTCGGTGTAATATGGCTGTATCTCATGTATGGCTGTGTACTGTGGGCTCTGGCTCCTGTATAGCTGGTTGACGTGGCTGTAGCGCCATGTATGGCTGTGTACTGTGGGCTGGGGCTCCATGTATGGCTGTGTACTTGTGTTTAGCTACTGTATGACTTTGTACTTCTGCTTGTACCACAATGTAGGGCTGTTTACTGGCGGCTGTAGCCCATGTATGGCTGGTGCTGCGGCTGTAGCTCCATGTGGGCTGTGTAATGCGGCCTGTAGCTGCCATGTAGGGGCCGGTGTACTGCGGCTGTAGCTCCATTTATGGCTGTGTACTGTGATGTAGCTCCATGTAATGTCTTGTGTACTGTGGCTTGTATCTCCATGTATAAGCTGTGTAGTGTGCTACGCGCCATTATAGCTGTGTACTGGGGCTTAAGGTGCCAGTATAGCGGTGTACTGTATCTGTAGCTCCTCCATGTAGGCTGTTGTACTGCGCTGTCAGCTCCATGTATGGCTGTGTACTGTGGCTGTAGCTCCATGTATAGCTGTGTATTGTGTGTTATCTCCATGTTTGGCTGTGTACTGTGGCTGTCTATCCATGTATGGCTGTGTTACTGTGGCTGTAGCTCCCATGTAACTGTGTTACTGGGGCTTTCACGCGCATGTAAGCTTGTACTTACTGTGCTTAAGTGCCATGTATATGGCGTGTACTGTATACTGTATCTCCATGTATGGCTGGGTATGGGCGCTCGTAGCTGCCATGTATCTGTGTACTGCGGCTGTAGCTCCTGTATGGCTGTGTACTGCGGCGGTAAGCCCATGTAATGGCTGTGTACTGCGCTGGACGAAAGGATGGCTGTGTACTGTGGCTGTAGCTCCATGTATGGCTGTGTACTGTGGCTGTAGTCACCATGTAATGGGTGTGTAGGGCGGCTGTATCTCCTATTTCTGGCTGTGTACTGCGGCGGTACTCCATGTATGTAGGTGTCTGTGGCTGGAGCTCCCGGGAGGGCGGTGTACGGTGCGGTAGCGGCAGTATAGTTGTGTACTGCTGCTGTAGCTCCTGTATGTCGGGGTACTCTGGGTGGCTGTACTCCATGTATGACTGTGTAATGTGGCGTCTTTCCATTTCCTGAGGGCTGTGTACTTGCGCGTAGACTCCATTATGGACTGTGTACTGTGTGAGCGTCCCGTATGACTGGTAATGTGGCTTGAGCTCCATGTATGGTTGTCTACTGCAGCTTAGCTCCATGTATGGCTGTGTACTGTGGCTGCGCTCATGTATGCTGTGTACTGTGGCTGTAGCTCCATGATGGCTGGGATGTGTTCTGTAGCTCCATGTATGACTGTGTACTGTGGCTGTGTTCCATGTATGGCTGTGTACTCTGCGGCTGTAGCTCCATGATGGCTGTGTACGTTGGCTGTAGCTTCAGTGTATAGTTGTGTACTGCTGCTGTAGCTCCATGTATTGCTGTGTACTGCGGCTGTTGCTGCGCCTGTATGGCTGTGTACTCGCGCTGTAGCTCCATGTACTGGGACCGCTACTCAATGTAAAACTCTTGTATTCTATACTATCTATTTGGGGGCCAGTTGTATTTCTGACGTCTGGTTTAAGGTCTAATATATTGCCTAGGGTTTGGCTTGGGGTCTCTATATATTTTACAGTGCTTGGTGTTTGTGTAATTTCTAAGATCTGTTCTTGGGGTCAGTGTATACTTTCCGAAGTCTGTCTAGAGTCGTCTATATTTCATAGGTCGGGCTTAGGTCTAAAATGTTTTCCGAGGTCAGGTCGGGGGTATTTGTTATTCCAGGCTGGCTTGGGGTCGTGTATATTTCCTATGATGCTTGGGATCGTTGTATATTTCGGAGGCCTGGCTTGGGCTCGGAGTATATTTCCAATGTATGCTTGAAATCTGTGTATATTTTCCGGGCCTGGTTTGGGATCGGTGTATATTTCGAGGCTGGGCTTGGCCCATGTAAATTTCTGAGCCTGGATTGGGCTCGGTGTATATTTCCGAGGCCTGGCTTGGGATCAGTGTATATTTCCAATGTAATGCTTGAAATCGGTGTATATTTCCGAGGCCTGGTCTGGAGGTTATATTTCCAATGTATGCTTGAAATGGTAATTTTCCGAGGCCTGGTTTGGAGCGGTGTTAATTTCCGAGCTGGCTTGGGCCATGTAAATTTCTGAGCCTGGATTGGCTCGGTGTATATTTTCCGAGGCCTGGGCTTGGATCAGTGTATATTTCCAATGTGCTTGAATCGGTGTATATTTCCGAGGCCTCGCTTGGGGTCTGTATACTTCAGAGGCCTAGCTTGTGGTTGTGTATTCCCAAGGCCCGGTTTGGGCTTGTGTTATCTCTGAGGCATGTCTTGGGGTCATGTATATTTCCGAGGCCTGGCTTGGGTTGTGTAATTTTCCGATGCCTGGCTTGGGGTCAGTGTATTTTTTGAGGCATTGCTTGGGGATAGCGAGATTTCCCAGGCCGGGCTTTGGGGTTGACATATATTTCCGAGGAATGGCTTGCGGTCTCTGGTGATTTCAAGGCTTGGCTTGGTGTTGGAGTATATTTCCGATGCCTGGCTTGGGGTCAGTGTAATTTTTTGAGGCATTGCTGGGGATAGCGTATATTTCCAAGGCCTGGCTTGGGGTTGACATATATTTCCGAGGAATGGCTTGCAGTCTCTGTGTATTTACAAGGCTTGGCTTGGTGTTGGAGTATATTTCCGATGCCTGGCTTGGGGTCAGTGTATATTTCCGAAATATGTTTTTGGTTTAAATTTCCTCTGGGGTTAGATTAGAGTGTTTAATTAGGAGTTTCGGTTTGGATGTGTGATTCTGGGTATACCTTATGTTCTATTAGATAAAAATTTCATCTCTGGTTCTAAGTAAGTTAATTCCCCACACAAGCCCAACTTTTATCCCTATTAACCTGAGGTCTATGGTTGTACATACATAGGCAATGACAGAACACAGACGACCACTGGATGGATGTCTCCACACAAGGACGGATATTTATTTCTCTGATTTTGGCCATCAGGGTCTTGGCGCTCCATGAGATGTTGCTGACTCTCCCCCTTTAATTCTCTCCTACGCGCTCTGCTTCTGTTGTTTACTCTCTGACTTTCTTTCCCTCGACTTCCGCATTATCGGAGGTTTAGAGGTGATAGTGTACCGTTTATTGGCGACCCTCAGATAACAGCCGCCATGCCACGGGTGTATGTTCAGTGTCTGACTACAAAGTGCCGATCTACACATGGCTCCCTGAAACAACAGGGCAGGGGGAACAGAGACCAAACACTGAGAGCAGAGATAACAGAATCGTGTATACAGAGGAGACCGGAGGACGACTGCATCATCTACAGCAAACACGGAGACCGTCACATACAGTCCTATGTAACACCACAGATAACACAGTGGTATCTCTGAGTAACAGATCATGTAGTGATGTGTAACACCCCTGCCAATGGCAGGAAGAGGAGTGTTGTGAATAAGCCCCTCAGCCTTTGTCTCTCCCAGTAGGAGCCGCACAACTCACCTCAGGGATTATACAATCAGATGTAATGTCAGTGATCAACCCTGCCTGTTCAGCAATGTTAAATATGTAATGATGTTATCCAATGATATTCTTCCTTTGAACTGGAGTGTGATTGGAGTGTGCCGCCACCTGACCAGGGGATAACAAAACCCTGGACAGGAAGAGGCAGGCCCTGGAATCCCGCTCTCTAGAGAGCACACCCTCAGATTGTGAGGTACCAGGATAGTGAGGCACACCTCCAGTATACACACAAACACCCAGGACAAAGCTGCAGCTTCCATATCTGGACACAGCTACAACCCAACCAGTACCTACTACCAGCTATGAATCATCTTCCTGAGGATCACTCTCCATGACCACTTCAGTAATCCGGAATCTACAACAATCCGGAGTGTAACAAGATTGTTTTGGCCCTTGCGTGCGTTGTTCTAAGAAACCGTAGTTATTTGCACAACTGCTCCGTCTGATCCTTGGTAATGGCTTATCACCACCACGGGCTCCCCCATCCATTATCCAGGACATATACTACGGACACTCGGGGGGTTGCCCCAGGGAAACCTGTACATCAGCCTCGCCCTCCATATTTCTTGTACACACCACCTGCTGAGACCTGCCAGGCTGTAGGACAGCCCTCCGGTCCCCATACCAAGAACCGTGACATCAGTGTGCCCTAGCCACACCCGCCAGCCACTCTGGTATTCTGGGCCCTGGCTGCCTCCGGCCCCAGAAAAGGCTAGGCACATGGGGGATGTTGCAAGTGGTGTCAGGCAACAGGATATAAGACTTTTGTTGCCTTACTGGCACTATAGACAGTCCTTTATTACAAGACTGTGCTGCGCCTAGCCCTGCTGTTATCTGGGTTTAGGCCCAAGTGATTTTGTGCTATTAACATAGAAGTGTTTTTCCATTGCCACGTGCTGTCGAACAAAAACTTTCTCAGCTACATAAAGTTTTAATCTCAGAAGATTGTGGCGCACCAAGGAGCTTTAGCCGCCAAACCTTTACGGGCGGAAAATCCGGTGACTCATCAAGCTCCACCCATGCGCATATGGCGCAAACCCGCCTTCTGTGGCGCAGAGGAAATAGAGTCTTTCCTTGACCAAAAGCATTGACTCCACTCCCTGGCACGAAGCGGACTTCCTGCCACGCCTGATTTGGAGATTCTTTGCAGAGAGGTCCATTCGAGAAAGAGCCCAGCGGTTCTGGCAGGCTACTCCAAGCAGGCGTCTGGGTCAAGCAACCGGACCACTGGGCAGGTCCACTGCTCTACCTACAACGGCTTCAGCTTCACCACCCAGGGCTAAACCCAATGGAGTTCTTAATTTTCCGCCTGTCCGTCAAGAGGCCCGATCTGCCGGAGCGACTCCACAACTTGAGGGCCGGTGAGTGGATTGGGTTCCCTTGCAGAGGGTCCCCGCGGACCTTGAGCGGCTGGAGTCATCCACATCCCAGATCCGGAAGAGGCTTTGAATCTATGCGGAACTCTTCAAGAACGATGTCTGGCCGGAATCTTCTGCTCCTTCCGGGGTGCGAGTCCCCAGGCGGTGACTCAGTGGTGCCCCATCGAAAGTGATTGTCACCACAGGTCCTATTGCCATCTATGGGCCAGGCCTGGTCCAAGGGAGTACCCCAGCCGCCACCCCCCGCAGCAAGTGTGGATGGATCCCGTGGGTCCTCTGTGAAGGGAGATGGCCCGCCAGATGAGCCCCATCCGGGGCCTCCGTTAAAAGATCACGGGCAGCTGCCTACCAGCGGGGTGATGACCCGGCCCCGAAGATTGGAGCTGGAGGTGGCTGCGGCACTGCTGCAGACCCCTATTAATTGTTCTTGGAACAGATAACATTTTCATAGGCTTAGCAGGATTGTAGTCAAGGCTGTGTTGGACCGTCTTTTGTGTAACCTGACCACAAGCTTACACCTAGAATTGGAGTACAGTATAGTGTGGCCTCTGTAAACTGCGGGTCCTTGGGGACCGGGGGTGTTCACATAGAACACCTAGACATCATCACCAGGGTAAGACCGTCAGACGCAGTAAATTGCATTGTATGCACACACATATAGGGCAGATTTCTTACCCGTTCCATTCGCGATCCAGCGTGCGTTCTCTGCGGGGTTCAGGTTCTGCTGGATTCACTAAGGCAGTTCCTCTGACGTCCACCAGTGGTGCTGCGGCGCTGAAGTTCATCGGATTGTACTGAACTTTACCGCCCTATCCCGGGTGCAGTAAGCGTAGAAGCGATCAGCGACACTTTTTTGTTTTTAATGTACGTTTTTCCGATTCGCGGAGTTTTTTAACGGCCACGCCACCGGATTTCCGTTGCGTTCATGCCAGCGCAGATGCGACACAATCCGATCGCGTGCGCATCATTTCCGGGCAATTCAGGGAAAATTGGCACAATCCGAAATATTTGGATAACACGTCGAAAACACGAATCAGGCTCTTAGTAAATGACCCCATACTGTTACATTAATTTATTTGTCGCCAAGAAGAAGAGTTTGCGAACAAATTGTCAGGCTTTGTGCATGAGTGGACTACGGACTGAACACCACACTTTCTCCTCCACACCTTTCTGCCTCCAGACCCAAAGAAAAGGCTAGCCGCCGGTAGGGGTGTTTGCAGAGTGTCATGCAGTCATTGAAACACCGCCGATAACACAGTGGAATCTCTAGTACAGATCATGTAGTGATGTGTCCTGCAGTCCATGTAACACCACAGATAACACAGTGATATCTCTGAGTAACAGATCATGTGTAGAGTGTCCTGCAGTCCCATGTAACACCACAGATAACACAGTGATATCTCTGATACAGATCATGTAGTAGAGGTTTCCTGCAGTCCTATGTAACACCACAGATACACAGTGATATCTCGAGTACAATCATGTTAGATGTGACCTGCAGTCCTATGTAACACCACAGATAACACAGTGATATCTCTGAGTACAGATCATGTAGTAGATGTGTCCTCGTGCCATGTACACCACAGATAACACAGTGATATCTCTGAGTACAGATCATGTTAGATGTGACCTGCAGTCCTATGTAACACCACAGATACACAGTGTATCTCGAGTACAGATCATGTAGTAATGTGTCCTGCAGTTCCGATGTAACACCACAGATAACCACGTGATACTCTCGAGTACAGATCATGTGTAGATGTGTCCTGCCGCACCCATGTAGCACCACACATAACACAGTGATATCTCTGAGTACAGCATGTTTAGTAGATGTGTCCTGCAGTCCTATGTAACACTACAGATAACACAGTATATCTCTGAGTACGATCATGTAGCTATGTGTCCTGCAGTCCTAGTGTAACACTAAGATACACAGTGATCTCGAGTACAGCTGAGGACCACTCCTTATCTATGGAGGGCAGGGTGGCTGGGAACCTAGTGATCTACACAATACTGTGAACAACTAGACTCAGATAAAGTCTACTGTGAAAAATGGAAGTCTGCTCTCACTAGATGAGGCCACCAGAGGGAAAACGGAATGTAACATCTAGGACTCCTAAGGCTACTATGGTGATATTGTGGATGATGAAGGACTCCTATGGCTTTATGTTGGATATGATGAGATCTTTGGACTCATATGACTTCTGTTGGTGGGTAGTTGATAGATCTGACAGGCTCCAATGACTTTTATGGTGGATATTGATGGATTTCTATGACTTATATTGTCAATAGTGAGGCGATCTGATGGACTCCAGTGACTTTTAAGGTGGATAGTAATGAGATCTGATGGACACCTATGACTTCTATAGGTGGATAGTGATGATGATGAAGGACTCCTATGACTTCTAGGTGGATAGAGATGATCTTATGGACTCCAATGACTTCTGGTGGAGTGTGAGATCGTATGGACTCCAGTGACTTCTGGTACGTAGCGATGCATTCTGATGGACTCTTATGACTTCGATTGTGGGTAGTGATGAGATCTGACGGCTCCAATTACTTTTATGGATATGATGGCCACTAGGGTTCTAGAAATGACATTTCATCATTCTTTTAATTGGTAAAATCTGGTGACACATAACAGAGGACCCTATATGGAGCCTTTGAGGTCCATGGTAACAGTCGTGGTAGGTGGCTGGTAACTTTTGACCCCCAGACCCCCAGCCCCTAGTGATGGTGAAGGAGACCTTTCACTGTGCCTGGCTTTGCTCTGAGGGCTCCACTTTCTGGAGTCATGTGATACACCTTAGTTTAGTTTCTTCGCCCTCATACATCCCACATCCTCTTCTCACCTACTTTACATGTGAACAAGAGAAGCCGAGCAGGAGATAATCTTCCATTTCCTCTCAGTCTGTTGCTCATCTGGGGAGCATTTGGCAGCGGTGGTCACCAGTGCGTGGGCTGCACGTGCGTCTTGGCACAACCCGGGATGAATTTTTGGAGGTTGTGAAGCTCTTCCCTTCTACAAAACCTTTCCTACGGCACGCCTTCCGACTTTCCAGTTTCCGAGAGTGAATCGTACATCTTCCAGGACCTTCCCAGGAGGATATTTCATTCTCTCACACCAGAAGCCAAAAGTCTCTGGCACAGCGGAGTGACAAGGAGCTGTTTTCAATTATCCCTCTGGAAGGAGTCCCACGCTCACTGCTTCTGCCAAAGCTGAAATCCCAATACTCTCAGAATCCGCGGATCATATCAATGTTCATGTGGGAGTGGGAAGCTTCAGAGATGTATCTTCTGGAGTAAAGTTTATCGCAGCTTAATCCGCGGAGTAGGGATAGTATTGGTGAAGTGAAGGTTCTCTCTCTCATCCTCTACTCAGTTAGGGCTGTCAGAACATGAATGGTCCCTTTTCCCTGACTCTTGTGTCCTCTGCGAATTACTAGCCGAGAACTCATCTGGCCTCATGTGGTGATAACATTAGTCAATACATTTTCAAATACCTCGTTTCCCATTAATATTAACTCATATCATGTTGTGGCTCGGAATGTCTTGGCCCACAAATGTCACCAATTTCCAGAAGAATGGGCACAACAAAGAACAAGAAAAAACCACTGAGCACACGTTCTGGTCTCTTGGTATATCACCAGTCATCTGCTCCTTACCTGAGGACTGGCTGCCTTGTGCTATGGCCAAGTATGTGATGACCATGACTCCATCTAGCAGCAGACAAAACGGCAATGACAATTGGATACGGGATAGTTCATGCTGGAGAGCACAGTCCTATCTTCTAGGCGCAGTTTTAGTTTTACAATTTTGAACCTGACTTGAGGTCTCCTACACTTTACCTCTGCGTCATGAGTCTACGGCTACGGCTTGAGGTCTTACAGGATCGATACACACTTATTTTATTTTTCAGTCAGAAGATCAGATCTCCTGGTGGTCTCCAACATCAAACTGTAGGCATCAATATTCGTTGTGTTATTACTTCTAGCAGATACCAGAAACTAGCGCATCGATTTTGAGTGTCATCTGCGGTGCCAACATTAGAAGTGGTTACACCATTGAAAGAAATACTCAAAGTCAACATCTACCCTGACGGATTCACCCAGCTCTAGGCCAATCATGAACCTCGCTCCAAAAGCCACAAAACATCATCACTGCAAGGTGTCTTCTCCTTGATTCCAATGGAGACCTTACTCAACTGAGGGTCTTTTTTGGTAAACGTTAAAATGATATTCTTAACAAACGCAATGTTTCGAGGTGGTGACAAGTCTCCTTCCAAGGGCAGAATTCCACCCCAATGTGCTTCATGGTCAGGAACGTGACAGATATCAGTGCACACGTGGTTACTACATGGAGCAGGGTGACAGGGTGTCAATACGAGCAGTGACACATAAACTCAACTGAAGCCGGACCACCCATACATTTATCACCGGTTACTTAACATCATCTCCAAGGTTGTGTCTCCAATATGAGCCACAAATCACAAGAAACCTGTGGCTGTCTACATCTAGATGAAAATCGGTGGTGTGGAGTATAAGGACCCTGTTTGTGCGGTTAGACAATCTACATGCAGAGGTTTTCAGAGACCCCAAAGATTTTTGTGACAGTTATGGAGTGCGTGGTGAACGTTGTAATGTTCTTCAGATCATTCGTTCTTATTACAGATGGTCCTGATGTGCGGTCTAGGAGTTGTTTGGGGTGACATGTCCCTTGAAACCTTATTTAACTCATGTCCAAAAAGTCTGTAGATAACCTTAAAGGGGAATGCCAGACCTACATTAGGCGTGTGCATCCAAAAGAGCTCAAAGTCAGAATAGAGGGTCAAGGACAGGATGTAGGGCTTGCCAGGTATCATAGTATCATAGTTTATACGGTTGTAAAAAACACTTGTCCATCAAGTTCAGCCAAGGAAGGGTGGGATTGGATGAGGAAGGGATTTAGGGGAAACAATTCTATATAACAACCATCAATGTTATCTAGGTGTAAAAAGGCATCTAGCCCCTTCTTGAAGCTCTCTGCTGTCCCTGCTGTGACCACGCTTGAGCTCGGCTATTCCGCAGTTCTCATATTAAGAAATTAATCATGTCCCCTCGTAGTCGTCTCTTTTCCAGACTATATAAATCTAGTTGTTTAAATCTTTCCTCATACTGAGACCCCCCATACCCCTTTATCATTTTTGTGGCTCTCCATTGTCCCCTCTCCAGCTCCAGGGCCCTCCTTTTATGGACCGGTGCCCAAACTGGACAGCATATTCCAGGTGTGGCCGAACCAATGCCTTGTATAGTGGTAAATATACATCCCTACCCGAGAGTCCAGACACTGCTGATACATGACAAGATCCTACTAGCTTTTTCAATTTATGATCTACTAGTCACCCAGGTCCTCTCAACAAGGGACTCTCCCAGATTTACCCCCCAAGGACATGTGTTGCCTGTGAATTGTGGCCCAGGTTTCATAACCTTACATTTATCCACATTAACCTCATTTGCGAAGTGGACACCAAACCTCTCAGTTTGTCCAAGTCTCCTGCAGCCTAGCCAGTATCGCAGGCAGGGTCGGACAGTACTGGCACACTTGTGGGCCCTCTCACCTGACACAATGCGATGAGGGGTGCCTTTACGATGCACATCTGTAACGTCCATGCCTAAACGTCGCTCTATCCGCTGTTGGCAGAATACATCGCGTTTATTTGTGTGTGAACTGTGGCTTAGTGTTTGTGTTTGGATTAACTAGCCCACCCTGCTCCTTGCATTTCAGTCCTGCCCCGCAAGGGTTTACTACCTGATTGACAGTTCCACCAGTGTTGCTGTGGTGGCGTGTCTGGGAACGGCCTTATATACCTTGCCTATTCCCATCAGACCTTGCGGTTATTTCAAGCTTACCTGGTATCTAGTGCTCCTGCTATCTGTGTTTGTTATTCTGTGTTTTTGTATCTGAATCTGTACCTTTGCCGCCATCTTGGTTTTGACCCGGTTTGTGTGACTCTCCGCTTGGTCTGTCGTATCTGTTGTTTGTCCCTCAATCTGTTACTCCAGTGTGACCCCACCTTCCTATCTGTCTTGTGTCGGTTTCTGTTACCATGTGAACATGCCCTATTCAGGATCCCGGTTACCTGTCCGCTCCACCATCCAGCACTGCCAGATGAAGTAGGTTTTCCCCCTTTATCTTGTAGGGTGGCTCAGGGACCAACAGTTAGGTTCCTGATAGTGGGTTCGCCCTTACCAGGCGTCTTACTTTTTAGGCAGGGCCTTAGCCCCAGGGCCGTCACAGGTGAGTTCGCCATCACTTACCTAGCCTGCAGCTAGCGCCAAGCCTGGTGTTGTGGTTGTGTAGTGCTGGACAGGTGCTGACAACATCAGTCCACTTCAAAAGTCATCACCGGCCGCACTTCCCACCCTCATTATACACAACTGCCCCCCATGAATGGGTAAACAGAACGCCTTATTCTACACATTGTCGATGGGGGGCAGTGTGTATATGAGGGGCAGTGTGTAAATAGAGGGGCCAAGTCAAATTTCATGGGGGCAATGTGTATAATGGAGGCAGTGTCTAGTATATTAAAATCAGCCAGGGCAGTGTTTACAATGAAGGGCCCTATTAAATTTCATGGGGGAAAGTGTGTATAATGAGGGTCCTCAGTATAGGATTATAGGAGGGGCAGTGTGTATAATTATGAGGGGGTCCCATATGTATTATTTATGGGGGCACAGTATATAAATGTTGGGGCAATATAAAGAAATAAACAATTATATGAAGAGGGGATATGTCAGCACGCTCCCCTGTCATAAGTATTCATCCCCTGTGATAGTATGGCCCTTGCTCATGTTTGAGTAGAGCAGGAGTCTCTTGGGAAGAGCACAAGTTTCTTCACCCTGGATTTTGGGGATCCTCTGCCTCTTCCTTGTAGATCCTCTCCAATTCCCTCAGGTTGGATGGTGCTGTGTTGGTGGGGCATTTTCCGTCTCTCCATTGGGTTTAGGTCGGGCTCTGGTTGGGCCGGTCAGGAATGGTCACAGAGATTTTCCTGGAGCCTCCTGCTGTGTTATTTAGTTTGTGCTTAGGGCCTTTGTCTTGTTGGAAGGTGAACTTCGCCCAGTCTGAGGTCCAGAGCATCTGGAAGAGTTCTCAGGCAGGATATCTCGATGCAGGCATCCTTCCCTTCCATCTACACCCTTCTGTCCTTCCCTGCCCCCATAGCATGATGCTGCCCCCCCCTCTCCCCTCCCCACATTTCGGCACTGTCTCCCCTCCCTCACCCCCATAGCATAGCTTTCCACCATGTACACTGTTGGATTGTATTCGCAGGTATGAGTGACATATGTGGTTTCTCCAACACTTAAATTAGAATAAAAAGTCCAATATCACCACATCAGAGCAGAATCTTATCCTCATAGTCCGGATCCCTCATGTGTTCTGCTGCACTGTATGCGGCTTTCACATGCTTACACGTGAGAAGCTTCCAACTCTGCATAAGCCCCGACTGCCTGGAGGCGCCAGTTAGGTGACCCCCACGACCTACAGCAGTGATAGGTGACTCCCATCTCCTTCCTGCACCTCGGAGCCAGACACAGGGATCTTGGGATTCTTTGTTCTTCTCACCACCACGGCTCTTCCCCCACTATGCTTGGATTAGCGGAGAGTGGTAAGATTATGAGGCCACTGTGCTCTAGGAACCTTAGTGCTGCATAAATATTTTTGAAACTTGTGTGGTAATATTGCCTTGCCCAAATTCTGTCTCTGAGCTCCTGGGCATTTCCTTAGACCTCATAATTGTCGCATGTGCTCTGACCTCCACTGATGAGCTTGAGGATCTTATAGACAGGTCCATCAGTTTATTAAACAAATCTGGACTCCAATGAAGGAGTAGAAACCTCTCAAGGATGATCAGAAGGAAATGGACAGCATGTGAGTTACATGAGTGTCACAGCAAAGGGTCTGGATACTTATGACCATGTAATATTTCAGTTTTTTGTGTTATAAGAAAAACCATCGTAATTGACATTGCATGTTTTTGTGTATGAATGCTGATTGGTGGCAGCAATTCCATATCCATCCGTGGTGGCAATGCTCTTATAATTTCCCCATAACCCTTCATCCATGAGCGTCCCCCGTCATGCTCCCTTAAGCCTCTCGCTCAGAAGAGCTGATTGTGTGTACAGTGTGAATTGTGCTCTGGGGTGACACTGCTGGGTGCTGTGCCCATATGTAGTAGATTTGGTAAGTCATATAACATTCCACTATGTAGAACTCAGGGGTCTGTTTCGTTAAGGTTCTGTGCTGACCCTCACGAGCATCTGCTTGCAATTATCCGAGCTGACTATGATGAATGACAGCGGTGAGGGTGAGATCTCTTCCGTTCTCATAGGGGGGGGGGGGGGCGTGGTGGGCAGATCTGCTACTAGGATGATACATCTGACCACCACCAGGCTTTACTGCCATGAGAAGTCACCTTTCCCAGGTACACTTCAAGATCCGGAGCTACCTCATGTGTTTACTCCAGCTACACCCCTGCTGTCTCAAATCTGTTCTTATATTTGGGCTCATTTGAATTGGGTGCGTGTGCACTTTTGCCGGGCTGTGCATGTTCTTCTAGGCAAAACGGTTTTGGCCCGGTATTTACGAAGTGTCCTGCGCTGGATTGTGGCCCTGTGACTGTTTGTGGCGCAGCGCACTCTTCCATGTGTCACAAATAGAGGCGAGCCCATACTGAGCGACTTTGTAACTCCCTAGCACTTAGTCGCAAACCACAAATAAGGTGAGTGGAACTGAGTGGGAAAGCGCCATATTCATAACTTCTGGCCACAATCTTAGGAATGTCGCACAAAGCATTATAGTTCTGTGAGCTCTGGTGACCCTTAAGTAAATGTGACCCATTGGGCCCTTACCAGGGTCCCTGCACGACCCCCGATACCGAATGTCCAACGAGGATGAAGTCCTGCATGTGTCGATTCCCCGCCAGTCCGGAGTTCACCTTCTTCTTCCTGGTGCATGTAAGTGCATTGTCCGTTTATGCGCTGTGTGGGGAGTCACTAACGATCCTGCACCCGATATCCTGCATGTGGTTGCTCCCCGCTCAGGTCCCTGGAGTTCACCCTTCTTCTTCCTGGTGCATGTAAGTGCATTGTCCGTGTATAATGCGCTGTGCGAGTCACTAAGATCCTGCACCCGATATCCTCATGTGTCAACTTCCCCGCTCAGTTCCCCGGAGTTCACCCTTCTTCCTTCCCGGTGCATTAAGTGCATTGCCGTGATAATGCGCTTGCGGGGAGTCAATAAGATCCTGCACCCGATATCCTGCATGTGTCTGCTTCTCTGCCCCGCTCAGGTCCGGAGTTCACCTCTTCTTCCCGGTGCATGTAAGTGCATTGTCCGTGTATAATGCGCTGTGCGGGAGTCACTAAGATCGTGGCCCGATATCCTGCATGAGTCTCTTCCTCTTCCCCGCTCAGGTCCCCGGATTTCACCTCTTCTTCCGGTGCATGTAAGTGCTTGCCGTGTATAATGCCTGTGCGGGGAGTCACTAAGATCGTGCGCCCGATATCCTGCATGATTCTCTCCCGCTCATCCCCGGAGTTCACCTTCTTCTCCCTTTGCAGTAAGTGCATTGGCCGGTATAATGCGCTGTGACGGGAGTCACTAAGTCCTGCGCTCCGATATCCCTGCATGTGTCCTTCCCCTCCCCGCTCAGGGTCCCAGGAGTTCACCTTTTTTCCGGGTGCATGTAATGGCATTGTCCCGTGTATAATGCGCTGTGCGGGAGTCACTAATAGCCTGCGCCCAATATCCTGGCATGTGGTCGCTTCCCCGCTCAGGTCCCCGGGTTCACCTTCTTCTTCCTGGTGCATGTAAGTGCATTGTCGTGTATAATGTGCTGTGCGGGGAGTCACTAAGATCCTGCCCCGATATCCTGCATGTGTCTCCTCCTCCCCGCTCGGGTCCCGGGAGTTCACCTTCTCTTCCTGGTGCATGTAGTGAATTGTCCCGTGTATAATCACTGGTGCGGAGTCACTAAGATCGTGCACCGATATCCGGCATGTGTCGCTTCCTCCCCTCTCAGGTCCCGAGTTCACCTTCTTCTTCCTGGTGCATGTAGGTGCATGTCTTGTATAATGCGCTGTGCGGGGAGTCAATAGATCCTGCACCCGATATCCTGCGTGTTCGCTTCCCCGCTCAGGTCCCCGGAGTTCACCTCTTCCAGGCATGTAAGTGCTTGGCTTGTGACACAATTTTAAATGTTAAATCCATAGGAGTTCAAGATGGTGGAGTGGATGGCAGGACCTCCAAAACAAGCTCAGATATGGTAGATAGGGTTGCCATACTGTCTGATTGGCTGGTCTTCCTTCCTTCAATCCAAGCCTTGTAAATACACAGAGACTGCAAGCCATTCCTCGGAAATATATGTCAACCCCAAGCCAGGCCTTGGAAATATACGCTATCCCCAAGCAATGCCTCAAAAATATACACTGACCCCAAGCCAGGCATCGGAAATATACTCCAACACCAAGCCAAGCCTTGTAAATACACAGAGACCGCAAGCCATTCCTCGGAAATATATGTCAACCCCAAGCCCGGCCTTGGAAATATACGCTATCCCCAAGCAATGCCTCAAAAATATACACTGACCCCAAGCCAGGCATCGGAAATATACACAACCCCAAGCCAGGCCTCGGAAATATACATGACCCCAAGACATGCCTCAGAGATATACACAAGCCCAAACCGGGCCTTGGGAATATACACAACCACAAGCTAGGCCTCTGAAGTATACATGACCCCAAGCGAGGCCTCGGAAATATACAGCCTATTCAAGCATACATTGGAAATATACACTGATCCCAAGCCAGGCCTCGGAAATATCACACCGAGCCCAATCCCAGGCCTCAAAATTTACATCGGGCCCAATCCCATCCTCGTGTTGGAGTATATTTCCGATGCCTGGCTTGGGGTCAGTGTATATTTCCGAAATATGTTTTTGGTTAAAATTTCCTCTGGGGATTAGATTGAAGTGTGTTTAATTTAGGAGTTTCGGTTTGGATTGTGTGATTCTGGGTATACCTTATGTTTCTATTAGATAAAAATTTCATCTCTGGTTCTAAGTAAAGTTAATTCCCACACAAGACCCAACTTTTATCCCTATTAACCTGAGGTCTATGGTTGTACATACATAGGCAATTGACAGAACACAGACAGAGCCACTGGATGGGATGTCTCACACAATGACGGATATTTATTCTCTGATATTTGGCCATCAGGGTCTTGGCGCTCCATGAGATGTTGCTGACTCTCTCCCTTTAATCTCTCCTACGCGCTCTGCTTCTGGTTTAATCTCTCTGACTTTCTTTCCCTCGACTTCCGCATTATCGGAGGTTTAGAGGTGATAGTGTACCGTTTATGGCAGACCCTCAGATAACAGCCGCCATGACGGGTGTATGTTCAGTGTCTGACTACAAAGTGCCGGATCTACAGCAATGGAGCCCCTGACACAACAGTGCAGGGGGAACAGAGACCAAACACTGAGAGCAGAGATAACAGAATCTGTATACAGAGGAGACCGGAGGACGACTGCATCATCTACAGCAAACACGGAGACCGTCACATACAGTCCTATGTAACACCACAGATAACACAGTGGTATCTCTGAGTACAGATCATGTAGTAGATGTGTAACACCCCTGCCAATGTGCAGGAAGAGGAGTGTTGTGAATAAGCCCCTCAGCCTTTGTCTCTCCCAGTAGGTGAGCCTGCACAACTCACCTCAGGGATTATACAATCTAGATGTAATTAGCAGTGATCAACCCTGCCTGTTCAGCAAGTGTTAAGATATGTAATGATTGTTATCCAATGATATTCTTCCATGTGAACTGGAGTGTGATTGGAGAGTGTGCCGCCACCTGACCAGGGGATAACAAAACCCTGGACAGGAAGAGGCAAGGCCCTTGGAATCCAGCTCTCCTAGAGAGCACACCCTGCAGATTGTGAGTGACCAGAGATAGTGTGAGGCACACCTCCAGTACTACACACAGAACACCCAGGACAAAGCTGCAGCTTCCATATCTGGACACAGCTACAACCCAACCAGTACCTACTACCAGGCTAGTGAATCTATTCCTGAGGATCACTCTCCATGACCACTTCAGTAATCCGGAATCTACAACAATCCGGCATCTGTAACAAGATTGTTTTGGCCCCTTGCGTGCAGTTGTTCTAATAAAGAACCGTGAGTTATTTTGCACAACTTGCCTCCGTCTGATCCCTGGATATGGCTGTATCACCACCACGGGCTCCCCCATCCATTATCCAGGGACATATACTACGGACACTCAGGGGTTGCCCCAGGGAGAACCTGTACATCAGCCTCGCCCTCCATATTTCTTGTACACACCACCTGCTGGAGACCTGCCAGGCTGTAGGACAGCCCTCCGGTCCCCATACCAAGAACCGTGACATCAGTGTGCCCTAGGCCACAACCGCCAGCCACTCTGGTATTCTGGGCCCTGGCTGCCTCCAGGCCCCAAGAAAAGGCTAGGCACCGATGGGGGATGTTGCAAGTGGTGTCAGGCAACAGGATATAGACTTTTGTGCCTTATACTGGCACTATAGACAGTCCTTTATTACAAGACTGTGCTGCCTAGCCCTGCTGGGTTCATCTGGGTTTAGGCCCAAGTGATTTTGTGCTATTTAACATAGACAGTGTTTTTCCATTGCCACGTGCTGTCGAACAAAAACGTTCTCAGCTACATAAAGTTTTAATCTCAGAAGATTGTGGCGCACCAAGGAGCTTTAGCCCGCCAAACCTTTACTGGCGGAAAATCCAGGTGACTCATCAAGCTCCACCCATGCGCATATGGCGCAAACCCCGCCTTCTGTGGCGCAGAGGAAAATAGAGTCTTTCCTTGACCAGAAAGACATTGACTCCACTCCCTGGCACGAAGCGGACTTCCTGCCACGCCTGATTTGGAGATTCTTTGCAGAGAGGTCCATTCGAGAAAGAGGCCCAGCGGTTCATGGCAGGCTACTCCAAGCAGGGCGTCTGGGTCAAGCAGAACCGGACCACTGGGCAGGTCCACTGCTTCGACCTACAAGCGGGCTTCAGCTTCACCACCCAGGGCTAAACCCGATGGGAGTTCTTAATTTTCCGCCTGTCCGTCAAGAGGCCCGATCTGCCGGAGCGACTCCACAACTTGAGGGCCGGTGAGTGGATTGGGTTCTCCTTGCAGGAGGGTCCCCGCGGACCTTGAGCGGCTGGAGTCATCCACATCCCAGATCCGGAGGAAGAGGGCTTTGAATCCTATGCGGAACTCTTCAAGGACGATGTCTGGCCGGAATCTTCTGCTCCTTCCGGGGCTGCGAGTCCCCAGGCGGTGACTCATGTGAGTGCCCCATCGAAAGTGATTGTCAGCACAGGTCCTATTGCCATCTATGGGCCAGGCCTGGTCCAAGGGAGTACCCCAGCCGCCACCCCCGCAGCAAGTGTGGATGGATCCCGTGGGTCCTCTGTGAAGGGAGATGGCCCGCCAGATGAGCCCCATCCGGGGCCTCCGTTAAAAGATCACGGGCAGCTGCCTACCAGCGGGGTGATGACCCGGCCCCAGAAGATTTGGAGCTGGAGGTGGCTGCGGCACTGCTGCAGACCCCTATTAATTGTTCTTGGAACAGATAACATTTTCATAGGCTTAGCAGGATTGTAGTCAAGGCTGTGTTGGACCGTCTTTATGTGTAAATCCTGACCACAAGCTTACACCTAGAATTGGAGTACAGTATAGTGTGGCCTCTGTAAACTGCGGGTCCTTAGGGGACCGGGGGTGTTCACATAGAAGCACCTAGACATCATGCACCCAGGGTAAGACCGTCAGACGGCAGGTAAATTGCATTGTATGCACAACATATAGGGGCAGATTTACTTACCCGGTCCATTCGCGATCCAGCGGTGCGTTCTCTGCGGAGGATTCAGGTTCTGCTGGGATTCACTAAGGCAGTTCCTCTGACGTCCACCAGGTGGTGCTGCGGCGCTGAAGTTCATCGGATTGTACTGAACTTTACCGCCCTATCCCGGGTGCAGGTAAGCGCGAGTCAAGCGACACTTTTTTGTTTTTAAATGTAGCGGTTTTTCCGATTCCGCTGAGTTTTTTACGGCCACGCCACCGGATTTCCGTTGCGTGCATGCCAGCGCAGATGCGACACAATCCGATCGCGTGCGCCATAATTCCGGGGCAATTCAGGGAAAATTGGCACAAATCCGAAATATTTGGATAACACGTCGGGAAAACACGAATCAGGCTCTTAGTAAATGACCCCCATACTGTTACATTAATTTTATTTGTCGCCAAGGAAGAAGAGTTTGCGAACAAATTGTCAGGCCTTGGTGCATGGAGTGGACTACAGGACATGACACCACACTTTCTCCTCCACACCTTTCTGCCTCCAGACCCCAAGAAAAGGCTAGCCGCCGGTAGGGGGTGTTGCAGATGTGTCATGCAGTCCTATGTAACACCGCAGATAACACAGTGATATCTCTGAGTACAGATCATGTAGTAGATGTGTCCTGCAGTCCTATGTAACACCACAGATAACACAGTGATATCTCTGAGTACAGATCATGTAATAGATGTGTCCTGCAGTCCTATGTAACACCACAGATAACACAGTGATATCTCTGAGTACAGATCATGTAGTAGATGTGTCCTGCAGTCCTATGTAACACCACAGATAACACAGTGATATCTCTGAGTACAGATCATGTAGTAGATGTGACCTGCAGTCCTATGTAACACCACAGATAACACAGTGATATCTCTGAGTACAGATCATGTAGTAGATGTGTCCTGCAGTCCTATGTGACACCACAGATAAACAGATATCTCTGAGTACAGATCATGTAGTAGATGTGTCCTGCAGTCCTATGTAACAGCACAGATAACACAGTGATATCTCTGAGTACAGATCATGTAGTAGATGTGTCCTGCAGTCCCATGTAACACCACAGATAACACAGTGATATCTCTGAGTACAGATCATGTAGTAGATGTGTCCTGCAGTCCTATGTAACACCACAGATAACACAGTGATATCTCTGAGTACAGATCATGTAGTAGACGTGTCCTGCAGTCCTATGTAACACTACAGATAACACAGTGATATCTCTGAGTACAGCTGAGGACCACTCCTTGTATCTATGGAGGGGCAGGGGTGGCTGGGAGACCTAGTGATCTACACAATACTGTGAACAACTAGGACTCAGATAAAGGTCTACTGTGAAAAAATGGGAAGTCCTGCTCTCACTAGATGATGGCCACCAGAGGGAAAACGGAATGTAACATCTGATGGACTCCTAAGGCTACTATGGTGGATAGTGGTGGATGATGAAGGACTCCTATGGCTTTTATGGTGGATAGTGATGAGATCTTATGGACTCATATGACTTCTGTTGTGGGTAGTGATAAGATCTGACAGGCTCCAATGACTTTTATGGTGGATATTGATGGATTTCTATGACTTATATTGTCAATAGTGATGCGATCTGATGGACTCCAGTGACTTTTAAGGTGGATAGTAATGAGATCTGATGGACACCTATGACTTCTAAGGTGGATAGTGATGAGATTGTATGGACTCCAATGACTTCTAAGGTGGATAGTGATGGATGATGAAGGACTCCTATGACTTCTAGGGTGGATAGAGATGAGATCTTATGGACTCCAATGACTTCTAAGGTGGATAGTGATGAGATCGTATGGACTCCAGTGACTTCTATGGTACGTAGCGATGCATTCTGATGGACTCTTATGACTTCGATTGTGGGTAGTGATGAGATCTGACAGGCTCCAATTACTTTTATGGATATTGATGGACCACTATGGGTTCTAGAAAAGACATTTCATCAGTCTTTTAATGTGGTAAAATCTGGTGACAGGTTCCCTTCAAGGGCATGCACATAACAGAGGAGCCTATATGGAGCCTTTGAGGTCCATGGTAACAGTCTTGGTAAGGTGGCTGGTAGGCTTTTGACCCCCAGACCTCCAGCCCCTAGTGATGGTGGAGGAGACCGTTCACTGTGCCTGGCTTTGCTCTGAGGGCTCCACTTTCTGGAGTCATTGTGATGCACCTTGTAGTTTAGTTCTACGCCCTCATACATCCCACATCCTTCTTCTCACCTACTTTACATGTGAACAAGAGAATCTGAGCAGGAGATAATCTTCCATTTCCTCTCAGTCTGTTGCTCATCTGTGGAGCATTTGGCAGCGGTGGTCACCAGGTGCGTGGGCTGCACCGTCGTTGGCACACACCCGGAGATGAAATTTTTGGGAAGGTTGTGAAGCTTCTTCCCTTCTACAAAACCTTTCCTACTGCACGCATCTTCCGACTTTCCAGTTTCCGAGAGTGAATCGTACATCTTCCAGGACCTTCCCAGGAGAATATTTCATTCTCTCACACCAGAAGCCAAAAGTCTCTGGCACAGCGGAGTGACAAGGAAGCTGTTTTCAATTATCCCTCTGGAAGGAGTCCACGCTCACTGCTTCTGCCAAAGCTGAAATCCCAATAGCTCTCAGAATCCCGGATCATATCAATGTTTCATGTGGGAGTGGGAAGCATCAGAGATGTATCTGCTGGAGTAAAGTTATAGCAGCTTAATCCGCGGAGTAGGGAGTAAGTATTGGTGGAAGTGAAGGTTCTCTCTCTCATCCTCTACTCATTAAGGAGCTGTCAGAACATGAATGGTCCCTTTTCCCTGACTCTTGTATCCTCTGCAGAATTACTAGCCGAGAACTTACATCTGGCCTCATGTGGTGATAACATTAGTCATACATTTTTCAAATACCTCGTTTCCCATATAATATTAACTCATATCATGTTGTGCTCGGAATGTCTTGGCCCACAAATGTCACCAAATTTCCAGAAGAAATGGGCACAACAAAGAACAAAGAAAAAACCACTGAGCACAACGTTCTGGTCTCTTTTGTATCATCAATGATATCACCAGTCATCTGCTCCTTACCTGAGGATCTGGCTGCCTTGTGCTATGGCCAGGTATGTGATGACCATGAGCTCCTTCTAGCAGCAGACAGAGGAACGGCAATGACAATTGGATGACGGGATGAGGTTCATGCTGGAGAGGACAGTCCTTATCTTCTAGGCACAGTTTTAGTTTTACAATTTTGAACCTGACTTGAGGTCTCCTACACTTTACCTCTGCGTCATTGGCTTGAGGTCTTACAGGATCGATACAACTTTATTTTAGTTTTCAAGCTCAGAAGGTCAGATCTCCTGGTGGTCTCCAACATCAAACTGTAGGCATCAATATTCATTGTGGTATTACTTCTAGCAGATACCAGAAACTAGTGATACGATTTTGAGTGTCATCTGCAGGTGCCAACATTTAGAAGTGGTTACACCATTGTAAAGAAATACTCAAAGTCAACATCTACACTGACGGATATCACCCAGCTCTAGGAGCAATCATGACCTCGCTCCAAAAGCCACAAAACATCTTCACTGCAAGGTGTCTTCTCCTTGATTCCAATGGAGACCTTACATCATACTTGAGGGTCTTTTTTGGTAAAAGTTAAAATGATATTTTCTTAACAGGAACGCAATGTTTCGAGGTGTAGGTGACAAGTCTCCTTCCAGAGGCAGAATTCCACCCCAATGTGCTTCATGGTCAGGAACGTGACAGATATCAGTGCCACACGTGGTTACTACATGGAGCAGGGTGACAGGGTGTCAATCAACGAGCAGTGACACATAAACTCAACTGAAGCCGGACCACCCATACATCTTATCACCGGTTACTTAACATCATCTCCAAGGTTGTGTCTCCAAGATGAAGCCACAAATCACAGAAACCTTTGGCTGGTCTACATCTAGATGAAAATCGGTGGTGTGGAGATGTAAGGACCCTGTTTGTGCGGTTAGACAATCTACATGCAGAGGTGTTTCAGAGACCCCAGAAGATTTCTGTGACAGTTATGGAGTGCGTGGTGAACGTTGTAATGTTCTTCAGATCATTCGTTCTTATTACAGATGGTCCTGATGTGCGGTCTAGGATGTTGTGTGGGGTGACATGTGCCCTTGGAAACCTTATTTAACTCATGTCCAAAAAGTCATGTAGTATAACCTTAAAAGGGGAATGCCAGACCTACAGTAGGCGTGTGCATTACAAAAGAGCTCAAAGTCAGAATAGAGGGTCAAGGACAGGATGTAGGGCTTGCCAAGGTATCATAGTTTATACGGTTGTAAAAAGACACTTGTCCATCAAGTTCAGCCAAGGAAGGGAAGGGATTGGATGATGAAGGGATTTAGTGGAAACAATTCTATATAACATAACCATCAATGTTATCTAGGTGTAAAAAGGCATCTAGACCCTTCTTGAAGCTCTCTGCTGTCCCTGCTGTGACCAGCGCTTGAGCTCCGCTATTCCGCAGTTCTCATAGTAAAGAAAGTAATCTGGAACAATTTACCACCATATTTTTTGTATGGACCATTCATATATTTATATAAATTAATCATGTCCCCTCGTAGTCGTCTCTTTCCCAGACTAAATAAATCTAGTTGTTTTAATTTTTCCTCATAACTGAGACCCCCCATACCCCTTATCATTTTTGTGGCTCTCCGTTGTCCCCTCTCCAGCTCCAGGGCATCCTTTTTATGGACCGGTGCCCAGAACTGCACAGCATATTCCAGGTGAGGCCGAACCAATGCCTTGTACAGTGGTAATATTACATCCCTATCACGTGAGTCCAGACCACTGATGATACATGACATGATCCTACTAGCTTTTCAATTTATGATCTACTAGTCACCCAGGTCCTTCTCAACAAGGGACTCTCCCAGATTTACTCCCCCAAGGACATGTGTTGCCTGTGTATTATTAGCCCCCATGTGCATAACCTTACATTTATCCACATTAAACCTCATTTGCGAAGTGGACAACCAAACACTCAGTTTGTCCAAGTCTCCTGCAGCCTAGCCAGTATCGCAGGCAGGATCGGACAGTACTGGCACACTGGCGATGAAGGGTGCCTTTCCGATGCACATCTGTAACGTCCGTGCCTAAACGTCGCTCTATCCGCTGTTGGCAGAATACATCGCGTTTATTTGTGTGTGAACTGTGGCTTAGTGTTTGTGTTTGGATTAACTGAGCCACACCCTGCTCCTTGCATTTCAGTCCTGCCCAGCAAGGGTTACTAGCCTGATTGACAGTTCCACCAGTGTGCTGTGGAGGCGTGTCTGGGAACTGCTTATATACCTGCCTATTCCCATCAGACCTTGCGGGTTATTTCACGTCTTACCTGTGTATCTAGTGCTCCTGCTATCTTGTTTGTTATTCTGTGTTTTGTATCTGAATCTGTACCTTTGCCGCCATCTTGGTTTTGATCCGGTTTGTGTGACTCCGCTTGTCTGTCTGTATCTGTTGTTTGTCCCTCAGTATTGTTTATCTCCTAGTGTGACCCCACCTTCCTATCTGTCTTGTGTCGGTTTCTGTTACCATTGTGAACACTGACCTATATCAGGATCCCGGTTACCTGTCCGCTCCACCATCCAGCAGCTGCCAGACGAAGTAAGTTTTCCCCTTTATCTTGTAGGGTCACTCAGGGACCATCAGTTAGGTTCCTGATAGTGGGTTCGCCCTTATCAGGGCGTTTTATCTGTTTTAGGCAGGGCCTTAGCCCGCAGGGACGTCGCAGGGTGAGTTCGCCATCACTTACCTAGTCTGACAGCGAGCGCCAAGCCTGGTTGTGGTTGTGTGGTTGCTGGACAGGTGCTGACAACATCAGTCCACTTCAAAAAGTCATCACGCGGCCGCACATTCCCACCCTCATTATACACACTGCACCCCATGAATTGTAAACAGAACGCCCTTATTCTACACATTGTCGGATGGAGGGGCAGTCTGTATATAGAGGGGGGCAGTGTGTAAAATGAGGGGGCCAATCTAAAGTTCATGGGGGCAATGTGTATAATGGGAGGCAGTGTCTTAGTATATTAAAAATTAGGCGCAGGGCAGTGTTTACAATGAAGGGCCCTATTTAAATTTCATGGGGGGAAAGTGTGTATAATGAGGGGGCCCATTATAAGGATTTATAGGAGGGGCAGTGTGTATAATTAATGAGGGGGTCCAATATGTATTATTTATGAGGGGACACAGTATATAAAATGTTTAGGGGCAATATAAAGAAATAAAACAATTTATATGAAGAGGGAATATGTCAGCACGCTCCCCTGTCATAAGTATTCATCCCCTGTGATAAGTATTTGGCCCCTTTGCTCAGTGTTGAGTAGAGCAGGAGTCTTCTTGGGAAGATGCTACAAGTTTCTCACCCCTGGATTTGGGGATCCTCTGCCTCTTCCTTGTAGATCCTCTCCGGTTCCCTCAGGTTGGATGGTGCTGGTGTTGGTGGAGGCCATTTTCCAGTCTCTCCATTGGGTTTAGGTCTGGGCTCCGGCTGGGCCGGTCAGGAATGGTCACAGAGATGTTCTGGAGCCTCTGCTGTGTTATTTTAGTTTGTGCTTAGGGCCTTTGTCTTGTTGTAAGGTGAAACTTCGGCCCAGTCTGAGGTCCAGAGCATCTGGAAGAGGTTCTCATGCAGGATATCTCGATGCAGGCATCTTTCCTTCCATTACACCCAGTGGTCCTGTCCCTGCCCCCATAGCATGATGCTGCCCCCCCCCCCTCCCCAGCATTCGGCACTGTCTCCCCTCCCTCACCCCCATAGCATGATGCTTTCCCCACCATGTGTCACTGTTGGGATTGTATTCGGCAGGTGATGAGCGACGTCTGTTTTCCTCCAACACTTAGAATTAGAACTAAAAAGTCCAATATTCACCACATCAGAGCAGAGAATCTTATTCCTCATAGTCCGGATCCCTCATGTGTTCTGCTCACTGTATGCGGCTTTCACATGTCTTACACTTAGGAGAAGCTTCCAGACTCTGCCATAAAGCCCCGACTGCTGGAGGCTGCAGTGATAGGTGACCCCCAACTACCTACAGCAGTGATAGGTGACTCCCATCTCCTTCCTGCACCTCGGGAGCTCAGACACAGGGATCTTGGGATTCTTTGTTCTCTCTCACCACGGCTCTTCCCCCACTATTGCTTGGATTAGCTGGAAGAGTTGTAAGGATTATGGAGGCCACTGTGCTCTTAGGAACCTTAAGTGCTGCATAAATTCTTTTGGAACTTTGTGTGTAATATATGCCTTGCCACAATTCTGTCTCTGAGCTCATTGGGCAGTTCCTTAGACCTCATAATTCTCATGTGCTCTGACCTCCACTGTGAGCTGTGAGATCTTATATAGACAGGTCCAATCAGTTTATTTAAACACATCTGGACTCCAATGAAGGAGTAGAACCATCTCAAGGAGGATCAGAAGGAAATGGACTGCATGTGAGTTACATGAGTGTCACAGCAAAGGGTCTGGATACTTATGACCATGTGATATTTCAGTTTTTCTTGTTTAATAAGAAAAACCATCGTAATTGACATGTGCGTGTTTTGTGTATGAATGGCTGATCATGGTGGCAGCAATTCCATATCCATCCGTGGTGGCAATGCCTCTTATAATTTCCCCATAGACCCTTCATCTATGAGCGTCCACCGTCATGCTCCCTTATAGCCTCTCAGCGTCAGAAGAGCTGATTGTGTGTACAAGTGTGAATTGTGCTCTGGGGTGACACTGCTGGGTGCTGTGCCCTATGTGTAGTAAGAATGTGGTAAGTACATATAACATTCCACTATGTAGATACTCAGGGGTCTGGTTCTTTAAGTAGTTCTGGTGCTGACCCTCACGAGCAGCTGCTTGCAATTATCCGGGCTGACTATGATGAATGACAGCGTGAGGGTGAGATGCATCTTCCGTTCTCATAGGGGGGGGGGGGTGCAGATTCGGCTACTAGGATGATACATCTGACCACCACTAGGCTTTACTGCCATGAGAAGTCACATTTCCCATGGTACACTTCAAAGATCCGGAGCTACATCATGTGTTATACTCCAGCTACACCCAAAGCTGCTGTCTCAAATCTGTTCTTATATTGGGGCTCATTTACTATGGGTCGCGCTGTGCACTTTTGCCGGGCTGTGCATGTTCTTCTAGGCTAAAACGGTTTGCACAGGTATTTACGAAGTGTCTGCGCTGGGATTGTGGCACATGTGACTCTTTTGTGGCGCAGCGGCACTCCTTCCATGTGTCACAAATTAGGAGGCGAGCCATCAGACTGAGCGACGTATTTAACTCCCTAGCACTTAGACGCACCACAAAATAGAAGGTGAAGGTGGAACTGAGTGGGAAAGCGCCATATTCATGACTTCTGGCGCACAATCTTAGTGAATTGTCGCACACAGCATTATAGTTCTGTGAGCTCCGGTGACCCTGTAAGTAAATGTGACCCATTGGGGCCCTTACCGGGTCCCTGCACGACCCCCGATCCAGAATGTCCAACGAGGATGAAGTCCTGCATGTGTCGCTTCCCCGCTCAGGTCCCCGGAGTTCACCTTCTTCTTCCTGGTGCATGTAAGTGCATTGTCCGTGTATAATGCGCTGTGCGGGGAGTCACTAAGATCCTGCGCCCGCCCCGATGATCCTGCATGTGTCGTCTTCCCCGCTCAGGTCCCCGAGTTCACCTTCTTCTTCCTGGTGCATGTAAGGCCATTGTCCGTGTATAATGCGCTGGCGGGGAGTCGACCTAGATCTTGCGACCCGATATCCTGCATGTGTCGCTTCCCCGCTCAGGTCCCCGGAGTTCAACCTTCTTCTGCCGGGTGCATGTAAGTGCTTGTTCCGTGGTTAATGCCTGTCTGGGAGTCCTAAGATCCTGCGCCACCGTATCCTTGCATGTGTCGCTTGTCCCCCGCTCAGGTCCCCGGAGTTCCCCTTCTTCTTCCTGGTCATGTAGTGCATTGTCCGTGTATAATGCGTGTGCGGGAGTCACTAAGATCGCTGCACACGATATCTTCCATCGTGCTCGTGTCGCTTCCTCCCCTGCCAGGTCCCTGGGGTTCACCTTCTTCTTCCTGGTGCATGTAAGTGCATTGTCCGTGTATAATGCCGCTGTGTCGGAGTCACTAAATCCTGCACCCGTATCCTGCCATGTGTCACTCTTCCCCGATCAGGTCCCTGGTTCACCTTCTCTTCGCTGGGTGCATGTAAGTGCATTGTCCGTGTATAATGTGCTGTGCGGAATCACTAAGATCCTGCCGCCGATATCCTCCTGTGTCGGCTTCCCCCCGCTCAGGTCCCCGGAGTTGCACCTTCTTCTCCTGGTGCATTAAGTGCATTGTCCGTGTAAAATGGCGCTGTGCGGGGAGTCACTAAGATCCTGCACCTGATATCCTGCATGTGTCGCTTCCCCCGCTCAGGTCCCGGAGTTCACCTTCTTCTTCTGGTGCATGTAAGTGCATTGTCCGTGTATAATGTGCTGTGCGGGGAGTCACTAAGATCCTGCGCCCGATATCCTGCATGTGTCACTTCCCCGCTCAGGTCCCCTGGAGTTCACCTTCTTCTTCCTGGTGCATGTAGTGCAATTGTCCGTGTATAATGCGCTGTCAGGGAGTCACTAGAGCGTTGCACCTATATCCTGCATGTGTCACTTCCCCGCTCAGGTCCCCGGGGTTCACCTTCTTCTTCCTGGCATGTAAGTGCATTGTCCGTGTATAATGGCTGTGTGGGAGTCCTAAGATCGTGCACCCGATATCCTGCATTGTGTCGCTTCCCCGCTCGGTCCCGAGAGTTCTCCTTCTTCTTCCTGGTGCATGTTAAGTGCATTGGTCGTGTATAATGCTTGCGTGCGGGAGTCACTAAGATCGCGCACCCATATCCTGCATGTGTCCTCCCCCCGCTCAGGTCCCCGGATTTCACCTTCTTCTTCCTGGTGCATGTAAGTGCATTGTGCCGTGTATAATGCGCTGTGCAGGGAGTCACTAAGATCGTGACGCCAATATCCTGCATGTGTCGCTCCCCGCCTCAGTGTCCCCGGAGTTCACCTTCTTCTTCCTGGTGCATGTAAGTGCATGTCCCGTGTATAATGTGCTGTGCAGGAGTCACTAAGATCGGTGCCCCCGATATCCTGCATGTGTTGCTTCCCCGCTCAGGTCCCCGGAGTTCACCTTCTTCTTCCTGGTGCATGTAAGTGCATTGTCCGTGTATAATGCGCTGTGCGGGGAGTCACTAAGATCTGCCCCGATATCCTGCATGTGTCACTTCCTCCCCCGCTTAGGTCCCTGGTTTCACTTCTTCTTCCTGGGCATGTATGTGCATTGTCCGTGTATAATGCGCTGTGCGGGGAGTCACTAAGATCCTGCCCCCGATATCCTGCATGTGTCGCTTCCCCCTCAGGTCCCGGCGTTCACCTTCTTCTTCCTGGTGCATGTAAGTGCATTGTCGTGTATATTGCCTGTGCGGGGAGTCACTAAGATCCTGCTCCCGATATCCTGCAGTGTCGCTTCCCCTCAGGTCCCTGGAGTTCACCTTCTTCGTCTTCCTGGTGCATGTAGTGCATTGTCCGTGTATAATGCGCTGTGCGGGAGTCACTAAGATCCTGCCCCTGATATCCTGCATGTGTCCTTTCCCCGCCTCCAGGTCCCTGGAGTTCGCCTTCTTCTTCCTGGTGCATGTAGGTGCATTGTCCGTGTATAAATGCGCTGTGCAGGGAGTCCTAAGATCGTGCGCCCGATATCCTGCTATGTCGCTTCCCCGCTCAGTCCCCAGAGTTCACCTTCTTCTCCTGGTGCATGTAAGTGCATTGTCCGTGTATAATGCGCTGTGCGGGGAGTCACTAAGATCCTGAGCCTGATATCCTGCAGTGTCGCTTCCCCTCAAGGTCCCCGGAGTTCACCTTCTTCTTTCCTGGTGCATGTAAGTGCTTGTCCGTGTATAATGCTCTGTGCGGGGAGTCCACTAGATCGCACCCGGATATCCCTGCAGTGTGCGCTTCCTCCCGCTCAGGTCCCTGGAGTTCACCTTCTTCTTCCTGGAGCATGAAGTGCATTGTCCGTGTATAATGCGCTGTGCGAGGAGTCACTAAGATCTGCCCATATCCTGCATGTGTCGCTCCCCGCTCAGGTCCCTGGATTTCACCTTCTTCTTCCTGGTGCATGTAGTGCATTGTCCCGTGTATAATGCGCGTGCGGGAGTCACTAAGATCCTGTGTCCGATATCCTGCATGTGTCGCTTCCCGCGCTCAAGGTCCGCGGGAGTTCACCTTCTTTTCTTCCTGGTGCATGTAAGTGCTTGTCCGTTTAAATGCGCTGTGCGGGGAGTCACTAAGATCCTGCGCCCGTATCCTGCATTGTCGCTTGCCCCGCTCAGGTTCCCGCGGTTCACCTCTTCCCAGTGCAGTAAGTGCTTGCTTTGACACAATTTTAAGGTTTAAATCCATAGGATTCAAGATGTTGGATGGATGGCAGGACCTCCAACAAGCTCAGATATGGTATAGGTGGCCAGTACTTCTGATTGGCTGAGTTTCCTTCCTTTATCACTATAATATGCACAACCCTAATTCCCACAGACAGGGCTACAATGCATCACACCTACTGCAGCCCGGGCTGGAAGCTCTTCCTGTCTGATTTACATGACATAAGTTGTTCAAGTGCTCACAGGGGCGCCCCCGTCCTGTCACCCAGACGCTGCACAGTGTTCAGCACAAGCTCTTCTTCCCATGGGATTTCGCTCTGTTTAACAGTTTATTGCTGAATTTTAATTTTGGATGTTTCTTTTCGATTGAATTGGTGGGAAAGAATGTTTCCTTTGAATTAGATTCATCCTTCTCCTGCTCCCACATTTTCAGAACCACTGTATAAGGTTTGTTTCCAACAGTAAATAAGATTCTACTCCGATCATCAAGGACATGATCTCCATACAATTTCCATAAAATCTATGTACAACACATCTATACATGATGGGTAGTCGCTGTGTGTGGGGGTGTAGTCACAGAGGGTCAAGCGCCCATGCTGACCCCTGACCACTGCTGGCTATGATGAAAGGTGTCTAGGACACAGGACATGGCAGCTCGCTGTTTATGGGGGGTTATGTCACAGGGGGTCAGCGCCCATGCTGACCCCTGACCACTGCTGGCTAGATATAAAGGTGTCAGGACACACAGGACATGGCAGCTCGCTGTGTATGGGGGGTGTGTCCAGGGGGTTCGTCAGCACCCATCTGACCCCTGACCACTGCTGGCTATGATGAAAGGTGTCCAGGACACACAGGACATGGCAGCTCGCTGTGTATGGGGGTGTAGTCACAGAGGGGTCAGAGCACCCATGCTGACCCCTGACCACTGCTGGCTATGATAGAAAGGTGTCAGGACACACAGGACATGGCAGCTCGCTGTGTATGGGGGGTGTAGTCACAGAGGGGTCAGAGCACCCATGCTGACCCCTGACCACTGCTGGCTATGATGAAAGGTGTCAGGACACACAGGACATGGCAGCTCGCTGTGTATGGGGGGGGTGTAGTCACAGAGGGGTCAGAGCGCCCATGCTGACCCCTGACCACTGCTGGCTATGATAGAAAGGTGTAAGGACACAGGACATGGCAGCTCGCTGTGTATGGGGGGTGTAGTCACAGAGGGGTCAGAGCACCCATGCTGACCCCTGACCACTGCTGGCTATGATAGAAAGGTGTCAGGACCACAGGACATGGCAGCTCGCTGTGTATGGGGGGTGTAGTCCAGAGGGTCATAGCCCCATGCTGACCCCTGACCACTGCTGGCTATGATAGAGGTGTCAGGACACACAGGACATGGCAGCTCGCTGTGTATGGGGGGTGTAGTCACAGAGAGGTCAGAGCACCCATGCTGACCCCTGACCACTGCTGGCTATGAAGAAAGGTGTCAGGACACAGGACATGGCAGCTACTGTGTATGGGGGGGTGTATCACAGGGGGTCAGAGCGCCCATGCTGACCCCTGACCACTGCAGTGCTATGATAGAAAGGTGTCAGGACACACAGGACTGGCAGCTCGCTGTGTATGGGGGATGTAGTCCACAGAGGGTCAGGCACCCATGCTGACCCCTGACCACTGCTGGCTATGATAGAAAGGTGTCAGGACACAGGACTGGCAGCTCGCTGTGTATGGGGGGTGTAGTCAACAGAGGTGGTCAGAGCTCCCTTGCTGACCCCTGACCACTGCTGGCATTGATAAAAGGTGTCAGGACACACAGGACATGGCAGCTCGCTGTGTATGGGGGGGGGGTAGTCACAGAGGGGTCAGAGCACCCATGCTGACCCCTGACCACTGCTGGCTATGATAGAAAGGTGTCAGGACACAGGACATGCAGCTCGCTGTGTACGGGGGGTGTAGTCACAGAGGGGTCAGAGCACCCATGCTGACCCCTGACCACTGCTGGCTATGATAGAAAGGGGTCAGGACACACAGGACATGGCAGCTCGCTGTGTATGGGGGTGTAGTCACAGAGGGGTCAGAGCGCCCATGCTGACCCCTGACCACTGCTGGCTATGATAGAAAGGTGTCAGGACACACGACATGGCAGCTCGCTGTGTATGGGGGGTGTAGTCACAGAGGGGTCAGAGCGCCCATGCTGACCCGCTGACCACTGCTGGCTTATGATAAAAGGTGTCAGGACACACAGACATGGCAGCTCGCTGTGTATGGGGTGTAGTTTCACAGAGGGTCAGAAGCGCCCATGCTGACCCCTACCACTGCTGGCTATGATAGAAAGGTGTCCAGGGACACAGCACATGGCAGCTCGCTGTGTATGGGGGGTGTGTATCACAGAGGGGTCAGAGCACCATGCTGACCCCTGACCACTGCTGGCTATGATAGAAGGTGTCAGGACACACAGGACATGGCAGCTCGCTGTGTATGGGGGGTGTAGTCACAGAGGGGTCAGAGCGCCCATGGCTGACCCCTGACCACTGCTGGTCTATGATAGAAAGGTGTCAGACACACCAGGACATGGCAGCTCGCTGTGGTATGGGTGGGTGTAGTCACAGAGGGGTCAGAGCGCCCATGCTGACCCTGACCACTGCTGGCTATGATAAAAGGTGTCAGGACACACAGACATGGCAGCTCGCTGTGTATAGGGGTGTAGTCACAGAGAGATCAGAGTGCCCATGCTGACCCCTGACAACTGTCTGGCTATGATAAAAGGTGTCAGGACACACAGGACATGGCAGCTCGTCTGTGTTGGTGGGGTAGTCACAGAGGGTTCAGACGCGCCCATGCAGACCCCTGACCACGGCTGGCTATGATAGAAGATGTCAGGACACACATAACATGGCAGCTCGCTGTGTATGGGGGTGATGTAGTCACAGAGGGGTCAAGCGCCCATGCTGACCCCTGACCACTGCTGGCTATGAATAAAGTGTCAGGACACACAGGACATGGCAGCTGGCTGTGTATGAGGGTGTAGTCATAGAGGGTCAGAGCACCCATGCTGACCCCTGACCACTGCTGCTATGATAGAAAGGTGTCAGGACACAGGGACATGGCGCTCGCTGTTATGGGGGTGTGTAGTCACAGAGGGTCAGAGCCCCATGCTGACCCCTGGACCACTGCTGGCTATGATAGAAAGGTGTCAGGACACACAGGACTGTGGCAGCTCGCTGTGTAGGGGGGGTGTAGTCCAGAGGGGTGCAGAGCGCCCATGCTGACCCCTGACCACTGCTGGCTATGATAAAGGTGTCGGGACACACGACATGGCAGCTCGCTGTGTATGGGGTGTGTAGTCACAAGAGGGTCAGAGCGCCCATGCTGACCCCTGACCCACTGCTGTTGTAGAAAGTGTGTCAGGACACGAGGACATGGCAGCTCGCTTGTGTATGGGGGTTTGTAGTCGACAGAGGGGTCAGCGGCACCTTGCTGACCCCTGACCACTGCTGGCTGATGATAGAAGGTGTCAGGACACACAAGGACATGGCAGCTCGCTGTGTATGGGGGGGTGTAGTCACAGTAGGGTGTCAGAGCGCCCATGGTGCTGTGACCCCTGACCACTGCTGGCTATGAGAAAGGTGTCAGACCACAGGACATGGCAGTTCGCTGTGTATGGGTGGGTGTAGTCACAGAGGGGTCAGAGAGCGCCCATGCTGACCCTCTGACCACTGCTGGCTATGATAGAAAGGTGTCAGGACACACGACATGGCAGCTCGCTGTGTATGGGGGTGTAGTCACAGAGAGATCAGAGTGCCCATGCTGACGCCCTGACACACATGCTGGTGGCTATGATAGAAAGGTTCAGGACACACACGGACATGGCAGCTCGCTGTGTTTTGGGGGATGTGTATGTCACAGAGGGGTCAAGCGCCCATCAGACCCCGTAACCACTGCGTGGCTATGATAGAATGGTGGTCATGACACCCAGGACATGGCAGCTCGCTGTGTATGGGGGGGTGTAGTCACAGAGGGGTCGGAGCGCCCATGCTAACCCCTGACCACTGTCTGGCTATGAGTATGAAAGGTGTCAGGACACACAGGAACATGGGCAGCTCGCTGTGTATGGGGGGATGTAGTCACAGAGGGGTCAGAGCGCCCATGCTGACCCCTGACCACTGCTGGCTATGATAGTGTGTCAGGGACCACAGGACATGGCACTGGCTGTGTATGAGGGAGTAGTCCATAGGGGGTCAGACCCCATGCTGACCCTGACCACTGCTGGCTATGATGAAAGGTGTCAGGTCACACACAGGACATGCGCATGTCGCTGTGTATGGGGGGTGTAAGTCACAGAGAGGTTCAGAGCGCCCATGCTGACCCCTGCCTGCACTGCTGGCTATGATAGAGAAGGTGTCAGGACACCCGTGACATGGCCAGCGTTCGCTGTGTATGGGGGGGTAGGTCACCAGAGAGGTCAGAGCGCCCATGCGTGACCCCTGACCACTGCTGGTCTTGAAGAAAGGTGTCAGGACACACAGGACATGGCAGCTGTGCTGTTGATGAGGGATGTAGTCCACGAGGGGGTCAGATCGCCCATGCTGACCCCTGACCACTCGCTGGCTATGAAGAGGTGGTCAGGACACACGGACATGGCAGCGTCGCTGTGTATGGGGGGTGTACAGTCACATAAGAGGTTCTCTGAGCGCGGCCATGGGGGGGCTTACCCCTGACCACGGCTGGCTATGATAGATCTGTGTGTGTGAAGTACTACTCTACACTTGTGAACGTGGTATTATTCTCCTAGCACACGAGAGTACCAGTAAACAAATATCTCCAATTTTGTATAAGACTAGATGATGCAATGTTTATGTACGTTACCGAATATTGTTCCTTTTACCATGTGCATTCCAAGTCTGGATCATCATGTTTTGTGTTCAAAAGGTAATGGAAAAAATCTGCAAACACTCACCCGAGAATTTAGTTGGAAAGTATTGAAACCGTAGTTATTCATGGGGTAGAACTTATGAATCTGGTGGATTTTCTTGAGCAAACCCTTGGCCTCAGAGACATTGCCTGGTAGTCCATATGTTTCAGTAGATAGGTGGGGATCGCTTCCTGACCTCGGCAAGCCCCTGGGTAGTCGCACACACTTGGGGCCATGGAGAAGCAATATAGGGTAGCCCGGTCAAAAAAAAAAAAAAAAAAAAAAAAGAAAAAAAAAAAAAAAAAAAAATCGCCCAGAAGTCTCTTCCAGTGCTGACTCATGTGTATAATCCAACTATCTACGCTGCTAGTTTTATAGGACTGGATAACTCGTGGCCCGCCAAAATAATTGGTACTCTGATGGTTCTAGCTATACGACTAATTATCAATGAGTGCGTATTTGGGTCATAGAACGGCAAATATGGGACGGCGGGCGGGGGTGGAGGGGTCTCCTTCTAAGCCATGCCCTTTTGAGGCCGGAGCGGAGAGCGGGGCATATCCACATAGACACCCAGTTCAGTAATGTGGACCGCCTCCGCCCCTGACACTCACCTCATCACGATGAGACCTATGGAATTGTTTCCTAAAACATAAATACATAAAAGTGTAAATCAAAAGATAATAAAATTCTAATAATCATTTGTGCGTTGTTCCAGCATGATAGGAAGTCAAAGGTGGTCCCGCACATGGACATGGGGGGAGGTTACTAGGGCTTCATGGGCCAGGACCTTGGTGGCTCATGAAGAAGGAAGTAAGTGCTAGGTACAGGATCAATAAATATATGGCCTTATTCTTCTAAGAATCACAGACCTGTTGTGGCGTCCAGGCTTGGTAGATCTGCTGGCCCCACGGACCACGCAGCAACTGACTTTGTTCGGGATATTTGAAGAGTATGAGTTACACGCTATGGACAGAAAACAATGGAAGACGAACTTATGGAATGACAATTGTTTTCGTCCCACTCATGAGAAGTGTGTTTTTCTTTACAAAAGGATCAAAAAATCATGCTTGTCGAGTTTTTCGTGTTGACCTTGTTGCCCCGAGACAGGAGATTGGGCAAGAAGTATGTCACCATACTTATTGTAAAACAACACAAAGGAAGTCCATATGTTCACAATGTACAGAAACGTGCATATAAAACCATGTTTCCCCTCCCCATGAGCGTGACCACGCGCCATAGAAACTTGCACTGGTGAGGAGAACGCCTGATATCACTCCTATGGTTATGAGGTCTTCATCAGTGAACGGCAGTGAGTTGGCTCCGAGTCTTTGTCTTCCACGCCCGATGGGCCAGATCTCTGGTGGATCTAGTTGTTGTGTCGAAGAAGGATTGGCCTGCAGTGCAGTGAGGAATAAAAATCCAAAGAAGATGTATTTAGATACGGAAAATTGTCCTGGCACGGTACACAGTGAAGAGAATGTTTGGTCCTAGGTATGTGACAAGAGTGTCTCGTATCACAAAGAAGAGCTGGGAAGGGTCCCCTTGAATATCCGTCGTGTCTGGTGGTAATGGCTTATGCCTTCGCCTGGCAGAGGAGGGATCACTACATTAAGTGGATTCTGTCATGGTAGGAAACCTTCGTTGGATCACAATCTAGAAAAGTCTATGTTTCGTTGATGGTCGCAGTTGCAGACAAGTGTCAGAAGATCCAGAGAGCGCGGCTCATTCGTGCGCATCATAGTGGATGGCACTGTGAGGGTACAAGGTGATCTGTGTGACCGTTAAGTATCTTACACTAGGGTGGGCACAGATGAGGCCGGTCAGGGGCTGGAGGCCTGACACAGTACAAGAAGTCCGCGCCGAGGTAACACATCAAGTACTCGTGCCATGGTCAGGGTCAGTCACGTTAAGGGTCTATAAGGCTGAGGCTATTTAATAACGCACAATATGAGGTTGGGACTGTAACACGTCACACGCTAGTAACACGCGCCGCTCCCGGTGCCCTGCCGCGGGGGGCCACTTTCCCTTCTTTGCAACGGTCGCGTGGGAGGCAGCTCCAAAGTTGCTTAGATATGTCCGCGCCGCGTGTTTATGACATGCATCCATGGTACACAGTTGCAAGGCTATTATTAAGGGGAACCCTAGCCAATGCTACAATACATATATCGGTCATAAGGTTCCCATGCAGTGTCGCCATCGAGCCACGTGCGTGTCGGGCAGTTGAAGAACTGGTTGCACTGGAGCTGGTGCAGGTTGCGGAGGAGGGGAGTTCTGTAGGGCCGGGGCACGACAGGAGCAAAGGGCGCTTTTCTTTTCTGCTTGACGCGGGCAGGAAATCATATTGACTGGAGAGAAAAGAGAAGAGGCCGACGAGCGGTGGCGAGAGTTTCGCACCTGATGGTGCCGGGGCGGAATATAGATGGCAGGGTCGTGCCTGAGTGTGGAAGGGGGAGCTTGCCGTGCATCACTAGGGAATGCAAGGTGGCATAAGCTGATGGACGGGGCTCGGGAGGCAAATCAGTCTTGTGGGGGACTCCATGGACAGTACCAGGACTGAGGTGGGTCTAGGTGAGTATGATGAGGTTATTTTTGCATCGTAGTTATTGTGTAGACTCATCCATAGTATTAAGCTATTACTCTTAGACGCTAGTGTATGAGCCCGGGGAAAGACGATTGGGAGGTGACACTTATCAAGGTCTGTATTCTCATCTCACCACCGTCCACGCCCGGTCTGCCATCATAATTAAGGTTCCACGTTGTTGGTCTGAAGAGACCACGTAACCTGGTGATAAGGAGCAATCGCAGTAGTCGTAATTGAGTTGTCGTAACAGCTACCGTAAGGTCCAGTTCTGTGTAGGGAGTGTATGGAAGCAAAGATTGTTACACGTCCTTGCAGTATGGAGATTGGGGGGTCCAGTTGAGGGGAGGGGGTGTCCTTTTGTTTTTTTTTATTTTTTTTTTCTCTTTTGTTCTTGAAAACCAGTTGAGGGGAAGGCTGTGTGCGGGCTGGTACTCCCAGGCGCGTAGTCATCCCAGTTATCCAAAAGGCATAGTGTGCCCTTCATGCTGTACGTGTGATGGTGTGTTGGTAAGTGAGATTGTTTGATGGAGTGGAGCTTGTGTCAGTTACCGTCGGGGGGAGAGACACGAGCTGGTGTGTTGTTCTGGAGGTAACCTTAAGAGACGAAGTTGAAATGCCACGGTGGAACTTGTGATGCGGTGGCCTAAAAGAGTACGGATACATCACAGGGGGGGGGGGTGGGGGCTCTGCTCCCGGCCTTGATCCGGATGTCTGTGAATGAGTTCTGCTACATGGTTATAGTGGCCATGTTGACTTCTCAAATGAGTGGTCTGCGGGCTCATGCTTTCCCGTTGGTGTGGGGTTGGGGTGTGGGTGGCGAATTGAGGGAGTGGCTGGTTGGACGTTTTCGGGGGGGCCCGCTTGTACAGGGTGTCTTCTTGCTATAGGGGTGGGTCTGCGGCTCGGTTTTAGGAGAATATGCCTAGTATGGAGAGTAAAGGACTCGGTGGAGGTTGTGGTGGTTAGAACGGTAGAGGCGACCACATTAACAATCATAGTGACCACTGATGTCAAAGGATCAAGGCGAGAACGGACTAACGGGAAGTGGCAAATGGGGTACCTGGGAGTGATATCTGGGTGAGTCGTGACGAACCTGCCGAGTCTACAACAATGTATTATGTATGAGGACAGAGGGACTCATCCTGATGTCTGCCTGGTCTGGGGGGGTATTTTTGGCCGTAGTTTTAATCCCCTTCAATGTTTGACCGCCGTGATTGGCCCGAATTCATAGGGGGATTTGGGTCTTGAATTTTATAGAAGCAGAACAAGACTTTTCCAAAGTATTCTATTCTACCATATCAAATCTGTAATGATATAATTATAAAGACAACGTACCCCTGTGGAAGGGTCATACTCCACTCCCCCAATGTTAGCCACCTACCAATGGTTTTGTGTGGCATCCCAAATATAACCTTCCACCAGGGTCAGAAACCGCTCATCTTCAACAAGACTTCCTAAAGGACAAGAGCAGAGGATCTAATGCAACCAACAACAGGGTGCAAATGGTAGATTCTGAACCTACAGGTTTCTTTAGAATGGGCACAGTATATGTGGAAGGATGACCGAGTGGGGACAAATAGATTTTATTTAACGTACCTCAAGATGTGAGGAACCAGTAAATATTACCTACACCTAATGAAGAAACCGAGAATAATCACAAACTGTGAAAAGTTGGCTTCAGGAGTGGTAGTAGTGAGGCGGGTCAGGACCCAGTGCACACTAAAGGAGAACAGATGCAGTGTACCTTGGATAAGGATCATGAGGCTTCTGTAGCTAAGCAACTGGTATATAATTGGATTACAGGTGGAACCTTTGATGCAGTGCCTTGCAAAGCTTTGGTCCTGGGTTAAAGTCCATCCAGGCCACATCTGCAAGCGTTTTGTATGTGCTCTCAGTGTTTAGGGTGCGTTTTCCCCCATACTCCAAAACGTATGTAGTTTGATAGATTGTGAGCACCCATTTGCGGACAGGGACTGATCTGGCAGCTCTGTGCAGCGCTGCGGAATCTTGTGCACTATATAATAAATGATTATTATTATTATTAGATCTCATTCTTCTTGTAGAATGACATATCTTTGATCTACAGGTGGACTTTGTATGTGGGGTTTACTGGTGCATGTAAGTGCATTGTCCGTGTATAATGCGCTGTGCGGGGAGTCACTAAGATCCTGCGCCCGATGTCCTGCATGTGTCGCTTCCCCGCTCAGGTCCCCGGAGTTCACCTTCTTCTTCCTGGTGCATGTAAGTGCATTGTCCGTGTATAATGCGCTGTGCAGGGAGTCACTTATATCCTGCACCCGATATCCTGCATGTGTCACTTTCCCGCTCAGGTCCCTGGAGTTCACCTTCTTCTTCCTGGTGCATGTAAGTGCATTGGCTTGCGACACAATTTTGAATGTTAGATCCTGCGCTTAGTCCGAATCAGTCGGGTTGTCTGACGGCCAAGTAACCTGGGAGAAAGGGGCTCACAGCTCCAATCCGTGGCCTCCTGTGAAGGGGAAAGAAAAGAGTAACAGAAAAGTGCCCTTTGTCTAGCTACACACTCTAATAGCAATAGAATGTCGGCAGAGGACTGTACCAATCACCTTAATTAGTCAATATCAAATCGCATGGTGAGTAATATTAAAACTTAACATTTATCTCATTAATAAAATACACTCACCTGCCACTTTATTAGGTGCACCATGCTAGTAACGGGTTGGACCCCCTTTTGCCTTCAGAACTGCCTCAATTCTTCGTGGCATAGATACAACAAGGGTTTCAGAGACCCAGAAGATTTGTGACAGTTATGGAGTGCGTGGTGAACGTTGTAATGTTCTTCAGATCATTCGTTCTTATTACAGATGTCCTGATGTGCGGTCTAGGATGTTTTGGGGTGACATGTGCCCTTGGAAACCTTATTTACCTCATGTCCAAAAAGTCATGTATAAACCTTAAAAAGGGGAATGCCAGACCTACATGGCGTGTGCATACAAAAGAGCTCAAAGTCCGAATAGAGGGTCAGGACAGGATGTAGGCTTGCCAAGGTATCATACAGTTTATACGGTTTTAAAAAGACACTTGTCCATCAAGTTCAGCCAGGAGGGAAGGGATTGGATGAGAAGGGATTTAGGGGAAACATTCTATATAACAACCATCAATGTTATTAGGTGTAAAAAGGCATCTAGACCCTTCTTGAAGCTCTCTGTGCTGCTGTACCCTGACTGTGTACCAGCGCTGAGCTCGGCTATTCCGCAGTTCTCATAGTAAAGAAAATTAATCATCGTCCCCTCGTAGTCGTCTCTTTTCCAGACTATATAAATCTAGTTGTTTAATCTTCCTCCTCAAACTGACACCCCCCATACCCCTTATCATTTTTGTGGCTCTCCATTGTCCCCTCTCCAGCTCCAGGGCTCCTTTTTATGGACCGGTGCCCAGAACTGGACAGCATATTCCAGGTTGGCCGAACCATGCCTTGTAAGTGGTAATATTACATCCCTACACAGAGTCCAGACCACTGCTGATACATGACAGAATCCTACTAGCTTTTCAATTTATGATCTACTAGTCACCCAGGTCCTTCTCAACAAGGGACTCTCCCAGATTTACTCCCCCAAGGACATGTGTTGCCTGTGTATTATTGCCCCCAGTGCATAACCTTACATTTTCCACATTAACCTCATTTGCGAAGTGAGACAACCAAACACTCAGTTTGTCCAAGTCTCCTGCCGCCTAGCCAGTATCGCAGGCAGGGTCGACAGTACTGGCACACACTTGTGGGCCCTCTCACCTGACACAATGCATGAGGGTGCCTTCCGATGCACAATCTGTAACGTCCGGCCTAAACGTCGCTCTATCCGCTGTTGGCAGAATACATCGCGTTATTTGTGTGTAACTGTGGCTTAGTGTTTGTGTTTGGATAACTGAGCCACACCCTGCTCCTTGCATTTCAGTCCTGCCCAGCAAGGGTTACTAGCCTGATTGACAGTTCCACCATTGTGCTGTGGCGTGTCGGGGAACTGCCTTATATACCTGCCTATTCCCATCAGACCTTGCGGGTATTCACGTCTTACCTGTGTATCGATGCTCCTGCTATCTTTTTTGTTATTCGTGTTTTGTATCGAATCTGTACCTTTGCCGCCATCTTGGTTTTTGACCGGTTTGTGTGACTTCCGCTTGTCTGTCTGTATCTGTTGTTTGTCCCTCATATCGTTTATCTCCTAGTGTGACCCCACCTTCCTATCTGTCTTGTGTCGGTTTCTGTTACCATTGTGAACACTGACCTATATCAGATCCCGGTTCCTGTCCGCTCCACCATCCAGCGCTGCCAGAGAAGTAGTTTTCTCCCCTTTATCTTGTAGGGGCCTCAGGGACCACAGTTAGGTTCCTGATAGTGGGTTCGCCTTACCAGGGCGTCTTATCTGTTTTAGGCAGGGCCTTAGCCCAGGGACGTCGTCAGGGTGAGTTCGCCATCACTTACCTAGTCTGACAGCAGCACCAAGCCTGGTTGTGGTTGTGTAGTTGCTGGACAGGTGGCTGACAACATCATCCACTTCAAAAGTCATCACGCGGCCGCACATTCCCACCCTCATTATACACACTGCCCCCCATGAATTGTAAACAGAACGCCCTTATTCTACACATTTGTCGGATGGGGGGCAGTGTGATATAGAGGGGGGCAGTGTGTAAATGAGGGGGCCAATCTAAAGTTCATGGGGGCAATGTGTATATGGGAGGCAGTGTCTTAGTATATTAATAATAGGCGCAGGCAGTGTTTACAATGAAGGGCCCTATTTAAATTTCATGGGGGAAGTGTGTATAATGAGGGGTCCATTATAAGGATTTATAGGAGGGGCATTGTGTATAATTAATGAGGGGGTCCAATATGTATTATTTATGAGGGGACACAGTAAATAAATGTTTGGGGCAATATAAAGAAATAAACAATTTATATGAAGAGGAATATGTCAGCACGCTCCCCTGTCATAAGTATCATCCCCTGTGATAAGTATTTGGCCCCTTTGCTCATGGTTGAGTAGAGCAGGAGTCTCTGGGAAGATGCTACATTTTCTCACCCTGGATTTGGGATCCTCTGCCTCTTCCTTGTAGATCCTCTCCTTCCCTCAGGTTGGATGGTGCTGGTGTTGGTGGAGGCCATTTTCCAGTCTCTCCATTGGGTTTAGGTCTGGGCTCGGTGGGCCGGTCAGGAATGGTCACAGAGATGTCTGGAGCCTCTGCTGTGTTATTTTAGTTTGTGCTTAGGGCCTTTGTCTTGTTGGAAGGTGAAACTTCGGCCCAGTCTGAGGTCCAGAGCATCTGGAAGAGGTTCTCATGCAGGATATCTCGATGCAGCATCTTTCCTTCCATTACACACCACTGGTCCTGTCCCTGCCCCCATAGCATGATGCTGCCCCCCCCCCTCCCCAGCATTCGGCCACTGTCTCCCCTCCCTCCCCCCATAGCATGATGCTTTCCCCACCATGTGTCACTGTTGGGATTGTATTCGGCAGTGATGAGTGACTCTGTTTTTCCTCCAACACTTAGAATTAGAACTAAAAAGTCCAATATTCACCACATCGAGCAAGATCTTATTCCTCATAGTCCGATCCCATGTGTTCTGCTCACTGTATGCGGCTTTCACATGTCTTACACTTAGAGAAGCTTCCAGACTCTGCCATAAAGCCCCGACTGCTGGAGGCTGCAGTGATAGGTGACCCCCAACTACCTACACAGTGATAGGTGACTCCCATCTCCTTCCTGCACTCGGGAGCTCAGACACAGGGATCTTGGGATTCTTTGTTCTCTCTCACCAACGGCTCTTCCCCCATTGCTTGGATTAGCTGGAAGAGTTGTAAGATTATGGAGGCCACTGTGCTCTTAGGAACCTTAAGTGCTGCATAAATTTTTGGAACTTTGGTTGTAATATAGCCTTGCCACAATTCTGTCTCTGAGCTCCTTGGGCAGTTCCTTAGACCTCATAGATTCTCATGTGCTCTGACCTCCACTGTGAGCTGTGAGATCTTATATAGACAGGTCCAATCAGTTTATTTAAACACATCTGGACTCCAATGAAGGAGATAAACCATCTCAAGGAGATCAGAAGGAAATGGACGCATGTGATGTTACATGAGTGTCACAGCAAAGGTTCTGGATACTTATGACCATGTGATATTTTCAGTTTTTCTTGTTTAATAAGAAAAACCATCGTAATTGACATGTGCTGTTTTGTGTATGAATGGCTGATCATGGGGCAGCAATTCCATATCCATCCGTGTGGCAATGCCTCTTATAATTTCCCCATAGACCCTTCATCTCATGAGCGTCCACCGTCATGCTCCCTTATAGCCTCTCAGCGTCAGAAGAGCTGATTGTGTGTACAAGTGTGAATTGTGCTCTGGGGTGACACTGCTGGGTGCTGTGCCCTATGTGTAGTAAAATGTGGTAAGTACATATAACATTCCACTATTAGATACTCAGGGGTCTGGTTCTTTAAGTAGTTCTGGTGCTGACCCTCACGAGCAGCTGCTTGCAATTATCCGAGCTGACTATGATGAATGACAGCGTGAGGGTGAGATGCCTCTTCCGTTCTCATAGGGGGGGGGGGGGGTGTGGCAGATTCGGCTACTAGGATGATACATCTGACCACCACTAGGCTTTACTGCCATGAGAAGTCACATTTCCCATGGTACACTTCAAAGATCCGGAGCTACATCATGTTATACTCCAGCTACAACCCAAAGCTTGCTGTCTCAAATCTGTCTTATATTGGGCTCATTTACTATGGGTCGCGCGTCCTTTGGCCAGGGCTGTGCAGGTTCTTCTAGGCTAAAACGGTTTGCACAGGTATTTACGAAGTGTCTGCCGCTGGGATTGTGGCACATGTGACTCTTTTGTGCGCGCAGGCACTCCTTCCATGTGTCACAAATTAGAGGCGAGCCATCAGACTGAGCGACTTATTTAACTCCCTAGCACTTAGTCGCACCACAAAATAGAAGGTGAGGTGGACTGAGTGGGAAAGCGCCATATTCATAACTCTCTGGGCACCATCTTAGTGAATTGTCGCACACAGCATTATAGTTCTGTGAGCTCCGGTGACCCTGTAAGTAATGTGACCCATTGGGGCCCTTACCGGGTCCCTGCACGACCCCGATCCATGAATGTCCAACAGGATGAAGTCCTGCATGTTCGCTTCCCCGCTCAGGTCCCCGAGTTCACCTTCTTCTTCCTGGTGCATGTAAGTGCATTGTCCGTGTATAATGCGCTGTGTGGGGAGTCACTAAGATCCTGCACCCAGATACTCATGCTGTGTTGCTTCCTCCCCGCTCAGGTCCCTGTGATTCACCTTCTTCTTCCTGGTGCATGTAAGTGCATTGTCCGTGTATAATGCGCTGTGCGGGGAGTCACTAAGATCGGACTCGACCCGATATCCTGCATGTGTCCTTCCCCGCTCAGGTCCCCGAGATCACCTTCTTCTTCTCGGGTGCATGTAAGTGCATTGTCCGTGATAATGCGCTGTGCGGGGATCAATAAGATCCTGCGCCCGATATCCTGCATGTGTCGCTTCCCCGCTCAGGTCCCCGGAGTTTCCCCTTCTTCTTCCTGTCTGAGTGCATTGTCCGTGTATAATGCGCTGTGCGGGAGTCACTAAGATCGTGCCGCGATATCCTGCTTCGTGTCCTTTCCCCGCTCAGGTCCCGGGGTTCACTCTTCTTCCTGGTGCATGTAAGTGCATTGTCGTGTATAATGCGCTGTGCGGGAGTCACTATAAGATCGCCGCCCGATATCCTGCATGATGTCCTTCCCCGTCAGTCCCTGGAGTTCACCTCTCTTCTCCTGGTGCATGTAAGTGCATTGCCGTGTATAATGTCGCTGTGCGAGTCACTAAGTCCTGCGCCCGATATCCTGCATGTGTCGCTTCCCCCGCTCATGTCCCGGAGTTCACCTTCTTCTTCCGGGTGCATGTAAGTGCATTGTCCGTGTATAATGCGCTGTGCGGGGAGTCACTAAGATCCTGCGCCCATATCCGCATGTGTCGCTTCCCCCGCTCAGGTCCCCGGAGTTCACTTCTTCTTCCTGGTGCATGTAGTGCATTGTCCGTGTATAATGTGCTGTGCGGGGAGTCACTAAGATCCTGCCCCGATATCCTGCATGTGTCCTCTCCCCGCTCGGGCCCTGGAGTTCACCTTCTTCTTCCTGGTGCATGTAAGTGAATTGTCCTGTGTAATGCCTGTGTCGGGAGTCACTAGAGATCGTTGCACCTGATATCCTGCATGTGTCCTTCCCCCTCAGGTCCCCAGGGTTTCACCTTCTTCTTCCTGGTGCATGTAAGTGCATTGTCGTGTATAATGCGCTGTGGGGGAGTCTAAGATCTGGCACCCGATATCCTGCAGTGGTCGCTTCCCCGCTCAGGTCCCCAGGAGTTCCTCTTCTTCCTGGTGCATGTAAGTGCATTCGGTCGTGTATATCTCTGCGCGTGCGGGAGTCACTAAGGATCGGCACCGCATATATCCTCATGTGTCCGCTCCCCGCAGCTCACGGTCCCCGGATTTCACCTCTCTTCTTCCCTGGTGGCATGTAAGTGCATTGTGCCTTGTATAATGCCGCTGTGCAGGGTAGTCACTAAGATCGGTCACGCCAATTCCTGCATGTGTCGCTCCCCGCGTCAGGTTCCCCGGGAGTTCACCTTCTTCTCCTGGTGCATGTAAGTGCATGCTCCGTGTTATAATGTGCTGTGCAGGGAAGTCACTAAATCGGGCCCCGTATACTCCCTGCATGGTTGCTTTCTTCCCTGCTCAGTCCCCGAGTTCACCTTCTTCTTCCTGGTGCATGGTAAGTGCATTGTCCGTTATACATGCCCGCTGTGCGGGGAGTCACAATATCGGCCCCGATATCCTGCATGGTGGCACTGTCCGTCCCCGCTTAGGTCCCTGGGTTCAACTTCTTCTCGGCTGGCAGCATGTAGTGCATTGTCCGTCGTATAATAGCGTCTGTGGCGGGGAGGGCACTAAGAGATTCCCTGCCCCTCGATATCGCATGCATGTGTAGTCCGCTTCCCGCTCAGGTCCCGGGTTCACACCTCTTCTTCCTGGTGCATGCTAGTGCATTGTCCGGTATATGCGCTGTGCGGGGGTCAACTAAGAATCCCTGCTGCCCGATATCCTGCCTAGTGTCGCGGTTCCCCACTCAGGTCCCTGGAGTTCACCTTCTTCGTAATCCTGTGGTGCATGTAAGTGCATTGTCCCCGTAGTATAAATGCGCTGTGCGGGAGTCACTAAGATCCTGCACCCTGATTCCTGCATGTGTGTCGCTGTTCCCCGCTCAGGGTCCCTGGAGTTTCGCCTTTCCTTCTTCCGGTGCATTAACGGTGCTTGTCCGTGTTATAATGCGCGTGATGCAGGGAATCACACTAAGAGTCGTGCGCTAGGGCCGATATCCTGCATTTGCTCTTTCCCCGCTCAGTCCCCCAGGTTCACCTTCTTTCTCCTGTGGTCATGTAAGTGCATTGTCCGTGGTATATGCGCTGTGCGGGGAGTCCTAAGATCCTGAGCCTCGATATCCTGGCAGTGTCGCTTCCCACTCCGGTCCCCGGTTCACCTATTCTTCTTTCCGGTGCATGTAGTGCCGTTGTCCGTGTGTATAATGCTCTGGTGCGGGGAGTTCCTAAGATCTGCACGCCGATATGACCTGCAGATTGTGCCGCTTCCTCCCGTCAGGTCCCTGGCGTTCACCTTCTTCTTCCTGGAGCATGTAAGGTGCATTGTCCGTGTATAACTGCGCTGTGCGAGGAGTCACTAGATCGTGCCCCGAATCCTGCATGTGTCGCTGATATCCTGCATGTGTCGCTTCCCCGCTCAGGTCCCTGGAGTTCACCTTCTTCTTCCTGGTGCATGTAAGTGCATTGTCCGTGTATAATGCGCTGTGCGGGGAGTCACTAAGATCCTGTGTCCGATATCCTGCATGTGTCGCTTCCCCGCTCAGGTCCCCGGAGTTCACCTTCTTCTTCCTGGTGCATGTAAGTGCATTGTCCGTGTATAATGCGCTGTGCGGGGAGTCACTAAGATCCTGCGCCCGGTATCCTGCATGTGTCGCTGCCCCGCTCAGGTCCCCGGAGTTCACCTTCTTCCCAGTGCATGTAAGTGCTTGGCTTGTGACACAATTTTAAATGTTAAATCCATAGGAGTTCAAAGATGGTGGAGTGATGGCAGGACCTCCAAACAAGCTCAGATATGGTAAATAGGTGGCCAGTACTTCTGATTGGCTGAGTTTCCTTCCTTTATCACTAATAATATGCACAAGCCCTAATTCCCACAGACAGGGCTACAAATGCATCAGCACCTACTGCAGCCCGGGGCTGGAAGCTCTTCCTGTCTGATTTACATGACATAAGTTGTTCAGTGCTCACAGGGCGCCCCCGTCCTGTCACCCAGACGCTGCACAGTGTTCCAGCACAAGCTCTTCTTCCCATGGGATTTCGCTCTGTTAACAGTTTTATTGCTGAAATTTTAATTTTTGGATGTTTCTTGAATTGTGGGAAAGAATGTTTCTTTTGAATTAGATTCATCCTTCTCCTGCTCCCACATTTTCAGAAGCCACTGTATAAGATGTTTGTTTCCAAGCAGTAAATTAAAGGATTCTACTCCGATCATCAAGGACATGATCTCCAGTACATTTCCATAAAATCTATGTACAACACATCTATACATGATGGGTAGTCGCTGTGTGTGGGGGGTGTAGTCACAGAGGGGTCAGAGCGCCCATGCTGACCCCTGACCACTGCTGGCTATGATAGAAAGGTGTCAGGACACAGGACATGGCAGCTCGCTGTGTATGGGGGGTGTAGTCACAGAGGGGTCAGAGCGCCCATGCTGACCCCTGACCTCTGCTGGCTATGATAGAAAGGTGTCAGGACACACAGGACATGGCAGCTCGCTGTGTATAGGGGGTGTAGTCACAGAGGGGTCAGAGAGCCCATGCTGACCCCTGACCACTGCTGGCTTGATAGAAAGGTGTCAGGACAAAGAGAACATGGCAGGCTCGCTGTGTGGGGGGTGTAGTCACAGAGGGTCAGAGCGCACATGCTTGACCCTGACCACTGCTGGCTAATAGAAAGGTGTCAGCACACAGGACATGGCAGCTCGGTGTATGGGGGGTGTAGTCACAGAGGGGTCAGAGGCCCATGCTGACCCCTGACCACTGCTGGCTATGATAGAAAGTGTCAGGACACACAGGACATGGCAGCTCGCTGTGTATAGGGGGTGTAGTCACAGAGGGGTCAGAGCGCCCATGCTGACCCCCTGACCACTGGCTATATAGAAAGGTGTCAGACACACAGGACGGCAGCTCGCTGTGTTATGGGGGTGTAGTCACAGAGGGGTCAGACGCCCCATGCTGACCCCTGACCACTCTGGCTATGATAGAAGGTGTCGGACACACAGGACATGGCAGCTCGCTGTGTATGGGGTGTAGAGCACAAGGGGTCAGACGCCCATGCTGACCCTGACCACTGCTGGCTATGATAGAAAGGTGTAGAACACACAGCGACATGGCAGCTCGCTGTGTAGGGGGTAGAAAAGAGAGTCGGAGCACCATAGTGTACCCCGACCACTGTGGCTATATAGAAAGGTGTCAGGAACACACCCATGACATGGAGCTGCTGTGTATGGGGGTGTAGTCACAGGGGGTCAGAGCGCCCATGCTGACCCTGACCACTGCTGGCTATGATAGAAAGGTGTCAGGACACACAGGACATGCAGCTCGCTGTGATGGGGGTGTAGTCACGAGGGGTCAGAGCGCCACATGCTGACCCCTGACCACTGCTGGCTATGATAGAAAGGTGTCAGGACACAGGACATGCGACAGCTCGCTGTGTATGAGGGGGTGTAGTCACAGAGGGTCAGAAGCGCCCATGACTGAACCCTGACCACTGCGCTATGATAGAAAGGTGTCAGGACACACGGACATGGCAGCTCGCTGGTATGGGGGTTAGTCACAGAGAGTCAGAGCGCCCATGGCTGACCCCTGACCACTGCTGCTATGATAGAAAGGTGTCAGGACACACAGGACATGGCAGCTCGCTGTGATGGGGGTGTAGTCACAGAGGTCAGAGCGTCCCATGCTGACCCCTGACCACTGCTGGCTATGATAGAAGGTGTCAGGACACAGGACATGGCAGCTCGCTGTGTATGGGAGTGTAGTCCAGAGGGTCAGAGCGCCCATGCTGACCCCTGACCACTGCTGGCTATGATTAGAAAGGGTCAGGACACAGGACAGGGCAGCTCGCTGTGTATTGGGGTTGCAGTCACAGAGGGGTCAGATGCCCATGCTGACCCCTGACATGCTCGGCTATGATAGAAAGGTGTCAGGACACACAGGACATGGCAGCTCGCTGTGTAGGGGTGTAGTCACAGAGTGGGTCAGAGGCCCATGCTGACCCTGACCACTGCTGGCTATGTATGAAAGATGTCAGGACACAGGACATGGCAGCTCGTGTGTAGGGGTGTAGACAGAGGGGTCAGAGTGCCCATGCTGACCCCTGACCACGCTGGCTATGATAGAAAGGTGTCAGGACACACAGGACATGGCAGCTCGCTGTGTATGGGGGTGTAGTCACAGAGGGGTCAAGAACCCCATGCACCCCTGACCACTGCTGGCTATGATAGAAAGGTGTCAGGACACAGGACATGGCAGCTCGCTTGTATAGGGGGGTGTAGTCACAGAGGGTCAGAGCGTCCCATGCTGACCCCTGACCACTGCTGGCTATGATAGAAGGTGTTAGAACAGGACATGGCAGCTCGCTGTGTAGGGGGGGTGTAGTCACAGAGGGTCAGAGCCCATGCTGACCCCTGACCACTGCTGGCTATGATAGAAAGGTGTCAGGACACACAGGACATGGCAGCTCGCTGGGATGGGGGTGTAGTCCAGAGGGTCAGAGCGCCCATGCTGACCCTGACCACTGCTGGCTATGATAGAAAGGTGTCAGGACACAGGACATGCAGCTCGCTGTGTATGAGGGGTTAGTCACAGAGGGGTCAGAGCCCCAGCGACCCCTGACACTGCTGGATGATAGAAAGGTGTCGGACACACAGGAATGGCAAGCTCGTGTGGATGGGGGGTGTAGTCACAGAGAGGTCAGAGCGCCCATGTTGACCCCTGACCACTGGCTATGATAGAAGGTGTCAGGACACACAGGACATGGCAGCTCGCTGTGAATGGGGGCTGTAGTCACAGAGGATCAGAGCCCCCATGCTGACCCCGACCACTGCTGGCTATGATAGAGGTGTCAGGACACACAGGAAGCAGCTCCCTGTGATGGGAGGTGTAGTCCAGATGGTCAGAGCGCCCATGCTGACCCCGACCACTCTGGCTATGATAGAAGTGTCAGGACACAGGACATGGCAGCTCGCTGGTTGTGGGGGTGTCGCACGAGGGGTCAGAGTGACCCATGGGACCCCTGACCAGGGCTATGATAGAAAGGTGTCGGAACACAGGACATGGCAGCTCGCGTGTATGGGGGGTGTGGTCACAGAGGGGTCAGAGTCCCATCTGACCCCTGACCACTGCTGGCTATGATAGAAAGTGTCAGGACAAACAACATGGCAGCTCGCTGTGTATGGGGGTGTGGTCACCGAGGGTCAGAGCCAGCGACCACTGACCACTGCTGGCTATGATAGAAAGGTGTCAGGACAACAGGACATGGCAGTCGCTGGTATAGGGGTGTAGTCACAGAGGGTCAGAGCGCCCATGCTGACCCCTGACCACTGCTGGCTATGATAGAAAGGTGTCAGGACACAGGACTGGCAGCTCGCTGTGTAGAGGGGTGTAGTCACAAGAGGGTACAGGCGCCATGTGTGACCCCTGACCCACTGCTGGCTTGATAGAAAGGTGTCGGACCACAGGCATGGCAGCTCGCTGTGTATGGGGGTGTAGTCACGAGAGGGTCAGAGCGCCCATGCTGACCCTGACCACTGCTGGCTATGATAGAAAGGTGTCAGAACAAGGACATGGCAGCTCGCTGTGAGGGGGTGTAGTCACAGAGAGGTCAGAGCCCATAGACCCTGCCCCTGTGGCTATGAAGAAAGGTGTCAGGACACAGGACATGGCAGTCGCTGTGTTGGGGGTGTAGTCCACAGAGGGGTCAGAGGCCCATGCTTACCCGACCACTGCTGGTCTATGATAGAAAGGTGTCAGGACACACAGGACATAGCAGCTCGCTGTGTATGGGGGTGTAGTCACAGAGGGTCAGAGGCCCATGCTGAACCTGACCACTGCTGGCTTATAGAAAGGTGTCAGGACACACAGGACATGGCAGCTCGCTGTGTAGGGGGGTGAGTACAGAGGGGTACGAACGCCCATGCTGACCCCTGACCACTGCTGGGCTATGATAGAAAGGTGTCAGGAACACAGGACATGGCAGATCCTGTGTATGGGGTGTAGATCAAGAGGGGCCGATCGACCATGCTGACCCCTGACCACTGCTGGCTATGATAGAAAGGGTAGACACACAGGACATGCAGCTCGCTGTATGGGGGGTGTAGTCACAGAGAGGTCAGAGCAGCCCATGCTGCCCCTGACCACTGCTGGCTATGATAGAAAGGTGTCAGGACACACAGGACATGGCAGCTCTGTGTATGGGGGTGTGTCACAGGGGTCAGAGCGCCCATGCTGACCCTGAACACTGCTGGCTATGATAGAAAGGTGTCAGGACACACAGGACAGGCCGCTCGCTGTGATGGGGGGTGTAGTCACAGAGGGGTCAGAGCGCCATGCTGACCCCGACCACTGCTGGCTATGATAGAAAGGTGTCAGGACACAGGACATGCAGTCGCTGTATGAGGGGTGTAGTCACAGAGGTCAGAGCCGCCTGTGACCCCTGACCACTGCTGGCTATGATAGAAAGTGTCAGGCACACAGGACTGCAGCTCGCTGTGATGGGGGGTAGTCACAGAGGTCAGAGCGCCCATGTGACCCCTGACCAATGTGCATGATAGAAAGGGTCAGGACACACGACATGGCAGCTCGCTGTGATAGGGGGTGTAGTCACAGAGGGTCAGAGCGGCATGCTGCCCTGACACTGCTTGGCTATGATAGAAAGGTGTCAGGACAACAGGACATGGCAGCTCGCTGTGTATGGGGGTGTAGGTCACAGAGGGGTTGCAGGTGCCCATGCTGACCCCTGACCCGTGCTGCTATGATAGAAAGGTGTCAGGACACACAGGAAATGGAGCTCGTGTGTATGGGGTGTAGTACAGACGGGGTCAGAGCTCCATGCTGACCCCGCACTGCTGGCTATGATAGAAAGGTGTCAGGACACACAGGACATGGCAGCTCGCTGTGTATGGGGGGTGGTAGTCACAGAGAGGTCAGAGGCCCATGCTGACCCCTGACCACTGCTGGCTATGATAGAAAGGTGTCAGGACACAGGAATGGCAGCTCGCTGTGTATGGGGGGTGTAGGCACAGAGGGTCAGAGGCCCATGCTGACCCTGACCACGTGGCTAGATAGAAAAGGTGTCAGCACACAGGACATGGCAGTCCTGTGTATGGGGGGTTTCACAGAGGGTCAGAGCTCCATGCGACCCCTGACCACTGCTGCTATGATAGAAAGGTGTCAGGACACAGGACATGGCAGCTCGCTGTGTATAGGGGGTGTACTCACAGGGGGTCAGAGCGCCCATGCTGACCCCTGACCATGCTGGCTATGATAGAAAGGTGTCAGGACACCCAGGAAATGGCAGCTCGCTGTGTTGGGGGGTGTAGTCACAGAGGGGTCAGAGCCCCATGCTTACCCGACCATGCTGGCTATGATAGAAAGGTGCGGACACACAGGACATGGCAGCTCCTGGTATGGGGTGTAGTCACAGAGGGTCAGAGCGCCCATGCTGACCCTGACCACTGCTGGCTATGATAGAAAGGTGTCAGGACACAGGAATGGCAGCTCGCTGTGTTGGGGGAGTAGTCACAGAGGGGTCAGGCGCCCATGCTGACCCTGATACTGCTGGCTATGATAGAAAGGTGTCGGACACACAGGCATGGCAACTCGCTGTGTATGGGGGTGTAGTCACAGAGGGGTCAGAGCGCCCATGCTGACCCTGACCACTGCTGGCTATGATAGAAAGGTGTCAGGACACAGGACAGGCAGCTCGCTGGGTATGGGGGTGTAGTCACAGAGGGGTCAGACGCCCATGCTGACCCCTGACCACTGCTGGCTATGATAGAAAGGTGTCAGGACACAGGACATGGCAGCCGCTGTGTATGGGGGGTGTAGTCACAGAGGGTCAGAGCGCCATGCTGACCCCTGACCATGCATGGCTATGATAGAAAGTGTCAGGACACAAGGAATGGCAGCTCGCTGTGTATTGGGGGTGTAGTCACAGGGGGTCAGAGCGGCCCATGCTGACCCCTGACCCACTGTGGCTATGTAGAAAGGTGTCAGGACGACACAGGACATGGCAGCTCGCTGTGTTGGGGGTGTAGTCACAGAGGGTCAGAGCGCCCATGCGACCCCTGACCACTGCTGGCTATGATAGAAAGGTGAGGACACACAGGACATGGCAGCTTGCTGTGTATGAGGGGATGTGTCACAGAGGGGTCAGGACGCCCCTGCTGACCGACCATGCGGCTATGATAGAAAGGTGTCAGGACACACAGGACATGGCAGCTCGCTGTGTTGGGGTGTAGTCACAGAGGGTCAGCGCGCCCATGCGACCCTGCCAGATGCTGGCTACGATAGATCTGTGGTGTGAATACTACTCTACACTTTGTGAACTGTGTATTATATCTCCTAGCACAAGATGTACCAGTAAACAAAATATACTCAATTTGTATTAAGACTATGATGAAAATGTTTATTACGTTACCAATATTGTTCCATTTTACAATGTGCATTCCAAGTCTGGATCTCATTTATTGTGTTAAAATAGTAAATGGAAAAAAAATCTGCAAAATCATCCCGAGAATTTATTGGAAATATGAAACATTTAGTTATTTCAATGGGTAGAACTTAGAATCTAGGATTTCTGGACAAACCCTTGGCCTCAGGAGACCTTGACTGTAGTCCAATGTTCAGTAAGATGTGTGGGCGCTTCCTGACGATCGGCAGCCCTGGGTCGCACAGCATTGGAGGCCATGGAGGAAGCAATATAGGTAGCCCCGGTAGCCCAGAGTCTCTTCCAGTGCTGAACCCATGGGGTATAATCCAATATCTACGCTGCTAGTTTTATAAGGACTGATAAACTCGGGCCCCCAAAATAATTTGTATCTGATGGTTCTAGTCTATCACTAATTATCAATAAGTGCTATTTGGGCATAGAAACGAAATAGTGGGACCTCTCCTTCTAAGCCCATGCCCTATGAGCCGGAGCGGAGAGCGGGCTATAGTCCACATAGACACCCATTCAGATGGACCCCCCTGACATCACCTCATCACAGAGACCTATGGAAATTGGTTCCTAAAACATAAATAAATAAAATGTAACAAAATGATAATAAAATAATAAATCATTTGTGCGTTGTTTCCAGCATGATAGGAAGTCAATGAGGTGGCTCCCGCACATGGACATTGGGGGGAGGTTACTGGGCTTCATGGGCCAGGCCTTGGTGCTCATGAGAGAAAGGAATAAGTAGTAGGATATAAATAATGGCTTATTCTTCTAAGAATCACAACCTTGTGGCTCCAAGTCTTGTATCTGCTGCCCAAGGACCACCACAACTGATGTTCGGGATATTGAAGAGTATGAGTTACACGCTATGGAGACGATGGACAGAAAACAGATGAAGAACTTATGGAATGAATTGTTCGTCCACTCATGAGAAGTTGTTTTTTCTTTACAAAAAAGGATCAAAAAATCATCTTGTCGAGATTTTTCTGGTGGACCTTTTGCTCCCAGACAGGAGATGGCAAAAGTATTCACATAACTTAATTAAAAACAACACAAAGGAAAGTCCATAATGTTCACAATGTATAGAAAGTGCAATATAAAACAGTTCCCCTCCACCATCGGGACCACCCCATATGAACTGCATGGGTAGGAGAACCATATATCACTCCTATGTTATGAGGTCTTCAAGGTAGAACGCATGAGTTGGCTCCATCTTTGTCTTCCACACCCGATGGCCAGATCTCTGGTTGGATCTAGTGTTGTCAAGAAGGATGGGCCTGGCAGTGCATTTAGGAAAAAAAATCCAGAAGAGATGAGTTTAGATAGGAAAATTGTCCATCACAGGGTACACAGGAAGAGAATGTTTGGTCCTATATGTACAAGAGTTCTCTATCAAAAGAAGAGCTGGGAAGGCACCTTGAGTCCTCTTCTGTGTAATGCTTATCCTTCTCCTGAAGAAAGGGATCACTATTAATGGATTCTTCATGTAGGAAACCTCTTGGATCACAATCTAGATCTATGTTCTTTGATGAGTCCATTGCACAAGTCAGAAGATCCAAGACCACATTCTCCATCATATGATGCACTTGAGTCAATGATCTTGAGTTAAGTATCTTACATAGGTGGCACAATGAGGCCGGTCATGGCTGGAGGCAACAAAGACAAAGAAGTCGCACATCATCAAGTCAACTCTCCATTGGTCAGTCATCACGTTAATTCTATAGCTGGGCTTATTAATAACCCAAATAATAGATTGACTTAAACTTCACAAGCTATGACACCCCCCCTGCCCCCCCACTTTCCCTTCTTTCAACTCATGGAGCAGCTCAAGTTGCTTAGATATTCCCCTCTTTTATGACATCATCCATGTACACATTACACTATTATTAAGGAGAACCCTACCATGCTACAATACATATATCGTTCATAATGGTTCCCATCAGTTCCCATCAGCCACTTACCTTGAAGACTGTTTGCACTGGAGCTGGTGCAGGTTGGAGGAGGGGAGTTCTGAGGCCGCACGACAGGAGCAAAGGCGCTTTTCTGCTTGACGGCAGAAATCATATTGACTGGAGAAAAGGAGAAGACGCCAGCAGCGGTGGCAGAGTTTCCACCTGATGGAAGGGATATAGAGGAGGCTCCTAGTGGAGGACTGGCAGGCATAACTGAGGGAATAAAGGTGGATACTGATGACCTCATCACATCAGGTACTCCATGGACAATCCATGACAGGTGGTCTAGTGATGTATAGTGAATGTGTGCATCGTTATGATTGGTGTAGACCATCCATAGTATTAACTATTACCTAAGACCCCAGATGATGAGCCCGAGAAGACATTGAGGACACTTATCAAGGTCTGTAGTCTCATCTCACCACCTCCACCCCTCTCCAATCATAAGTAATTCCTACATTGGCTGAAAACCACTTAACCTGTGATAAGGAGCAATCAGGGAGTCGATGGAGTGTCTACAGCTACAAAGGTCCAGTGCTTGTAGGATGTAGGAAGAAGATTTTACACTCACTTGCATATGGAGAATTGGCCGTTGAGCCATTGAGGAAGCTGGGTGAGGCTGGTACTCCCAGGCTAGTCATCCCAGTACCAGCATAGCCATTCATGCTGGAAGTGATGGTGTTGTAATTAGATTGTTGAGGAGTGGAGCTTGGTACATAACCTCGTGGAGAGACACTGCTTGTGTTTCTGGAGTAACCTAGAAGAGAAGAAATATGAATACCAACGTGGATGGATGGTGGCTAAAAGAGACGGATCCATCACACTGCTCCACCTTGATCGGATGTCTGTGAAGATTCTGCTATGTTAATGGCCAGTTGACTTCCAAATGAGTTGACGCTCATCATGCCAGTGTGGGGGTGGTTGGTGGCAAGTGAGGATAGCTGGTTGGAGTTTCGGGGGACGCTGTACAGTGCTTCTGCTATATCTGCTGCTCGTTTTAAGATGATGTCCTAGATGGATGAGTAAAGACCTGGAGTTAGTGGTTAACTAGAGGCGACACATTACAACATGACCACTATGGTCAAAGATCAAGAAGACAGAACTAACGGAAGGCAAATGGGTCCTGGATATATCTGGGTGATCGTGCACCCTGCCGAGTCTACAACAAATGTATTATGTATGAGGACAGAGGGACTCATCCTGATGTCTGCCTGGTCTATGGGGCGGTATTTGGCAGTAGTTTATCCCCTTCAGTGTTTGACCGCCGTGATTGTGCCCGTTCATGGGGGATTGGGTCTTGATTTTATAGAAGCAGAACAAGACTTTTCCAAAGTCATTCTACCATTCAATCTGTAATGATATAATCTATAAAGTAGACAACGGACCCTGTGAGGGTCATACTCCACTCCAACAAGTGTTACCTGGTTATTGTGTGGCATCCCATATAACGCTTCCACCAGGTCAGCCGCTCTCTTCAACAAGACTTCCTAAAGACAAGAGCAGAGGATCTTAATGTCAACAAACAACAGGGTGCAAATGGTAGATCTGAACCTACAGGTTTTCTTTAGAATGGGCACAAGTATATTTTGAATGGTATGACCTGGAAGTGGGGACAAATAGATTTTAATTTATAGGTAGACCTCAAGGTAGGAACCAGTAAATATTGACCTACACCTTATGAGAACCAGTAGATCACAAACTGAAAGTTGGCTTCAGGGTGAAGATCAGTAAATCTGCAAGTGGACCTTGGAATAAGGATCATGAGGCTTCTTGTAAAGATAAGGCACTGGTAGATATTGGATTACAGGTGGACCTTTGAGTGCAGTGCCTTGCAAAGCTTGGGTCCTGGGTTCAAGTCCCATCCAGGCCAACATCTGCAAAGAGTTTGTATGTGCTCTCCGTGTTTGGGTGCGTTTCCCCCATACTCCAAAACGTAGTGGTAGTTTGATTAGATTGTGAGCCCCATTGCGGACAGGGACTGATCTGGCAGCTCTGTGCAGCGCTGCGGAATCTGTGTGCACTATATAAATAAAGGAATTATTATTATTATTAGATCTCATTCTTCTTGTAGAATGAGCATATCTTGATCTACAGGTGGACTTTGTATTGGGGTTAGAGTTTGATCTGTCTTTTAAAGACTTTAAGGACCTCAGTAGCTTCTGATCTCCTTGTAGATGGTTGTGAGGAGGACAGTAAGATAAGTCTACTTGACCTCAGAGGGGAGGCGGATGAAAAAGTAGAAAGTTTTGCCTTTGTTACCCTTATGAGAGTTTGATCAACATATCTGACCTGGAAGAAGCATCCATGTGTGATTGTCTGGAAGGGTCAACTTGACTTATTAACTTGATGGCCTATGTTTGGGTAAATCCATCTCAGCTCCCCCAAACCGCTTTTAGCTCACAAATATGTTGTTTCTTGATTGTCCAAGGGCCTTAAAGTTCTTACAAACTCCGATTTCCACTTCAGTACAAACTGCTGATGGTTTCCACAGATATGTCTACATCCTGCTGCCTTTATTTCATTATTCTTCTTTAAGTACTTCCTATTCCTTCCCACCCCCTCCATCCCGCACTCTCCTCGCTCCACATCTTCTCTCTTCTTCTATAAAACAATGCATTAATCTTCCATTACTTCTTCTGCCGCAGCCCTATCAATCGAAGATCACACCAAGACTGAGCTCGAAGCCTCAATCAGCTGCTAATTGTATTCATTGGCGTCCGTGGGGACCGGAGCAGGTTACAGCGCCGCACCTCCACTTAGGGCCCAATCTACTTAGTAACCGCTTCTTTGATGGTCGTAATGCAAAAAGTGGATTATGTGTGATGTGAAATTATTGACCCACATAAGTGGCTCCTTTAAAAAGCATCGTAGAGTGATAGTAAGTACGGGAGAGGCGAGGCAAAGACAGCACTAGATCATTTCATCTTATAAATCCCCATAAATAATAATGATGGATGGGAGGTAGTTACTCTTCCCATTTGGGATAATCTTGGTCAACCTTCATTTATTGATCTTACTAGTCCAAACACATCTAAAGCTGCACCAACAAATGTTTTGGTCAAACATTATGGGTTTTTCGGGGTCAAACATTATGGGTTTTTCGGGGTCAATCTGGGATGTGTTCTTCTCCAAGTGGAGATGACTATGACTAGATATGACTAGTATGTGCAGAGATGACGAGGGGGAGGTGAGTGTGGTCCCAGGAGAATGTCTAGTTTACCATCGTCACATAGAAGGTCACATCCTATTTACTGTAAGTCAGAAGGTAGTAGACATCCCATGAAAGGTCAGGGGGTCTCTGTGGAGAGCAGGAGCAGTGAAGCGGCAGGATAATGACTTCCCTCCTTGGACAGCTCCTCAGCAGATCACTGGAGCATCATACAGGGAGGCAGGAGACACCCTCAGGGGACGCCCGATGGAGAGAGATGTGGCCCTGGGATGGCATGTACTGAGAATAACTATTGTGCCGAAGCTCCTGCCACCTCTACAGAAGAGACAACTCCAAGGAATGACTAACGCTACAAGACTCCCCAGGAGATGTCTACAACAAGACTTTACACTACACCGGCGAATTAACACTTGTTGGTGGATGTGTAGGTCATGACTGAAAATATGGAAAAAAGCTGACAGACCAGATCAGGGAGAGGGCTGGACATTCAATTTGATGACCCCAGCAGTGAGGGAGGGGACACGGCGATCCCAGCAATGGGGGAGGGGACACGGCGATCCCAGCAGTGAGGGAGGGGACACGGCGATACCAACAGTGAGGGAGGGGACACGGCGATCCCAGCAGTGAGGGAGGGGACACGATTCCAGCAGAGAGGGAGGGGACACGGTGATCCCAGCAGTGAGGGAGGGGACACAATGATCCCAGCAGTGAGGGAGGGGACACAGTGATCCCAGCAGTGAGGGAAGGGACACGGTGATCCCAGCAGTGAGGGAGGGGACACGGCGACCCCAGCAGTGAGGGAGGGGACACGGCGACCCCAGCAGAGAGGGAAGGGACACGGTGATCCCAGCAAAGAGGGAGGGGACACGGTGATCCCAGTAGTGAGGTAGGGGACACAGTGATCCAAGCAGTGAAGGAGGAGACACGGCGACCCCAGCAAAGAGGGAGGGGACGCGTTGATCCCAGCAGTGAGGGAGGGGACATGTTGATACCAGTAGTGAAGGAGGGGACAGGTGACCCCAGCAGTCGTTGTGCAGCAGGTGAGCTGTGACATCACCTGTACAGTATATGGGAACTCCAGGATTTACTATAGTCCCAGACTGCAATGATCAGCTGTAAGGTGTGTGTAATGAAGATTTATTGATAATCCTTGGTCCCATTACAGCAAAAAAATGTGAAACTCCAATTGTCACTGGGGCAAAAAAAAAAATTGTCTAGGACTTCAATTAAATATAAAATATACATTTTCGACTTGCATACAAATTTCGACTTAAGAACAAACCTATGGACCCTATCTTGTACGTAACCAGGGGACTGCCTGTATATAGATAATTGTTTGAGTTTCACAGACAACTCCCATGCAATCAACTAAGGTTACAGAGATTGTGTTTTGTCAATGTTATAATGCAGATATTGACAATTTTGAATGGCCAGAAGGGTTATCTTGTAGTATAAGTAGCTGGTAATACAAGATCCTTACCCACCTCTTAGAAAATAATATCTATACTGTATAGCTACAATGAAGTGGGTAGCCCTAAAACTTAGGCCCCTTTCACACTTGCGTTGCAGATCACGTCAGAGTTTGATCAGGGAGCGATCAGCTTTTGGTCAGTAAAAAACGCACATTTTGCATCAGAGTTCAATCAGTTTTCAGCCAGAGTTTGTTCAGTGTCTCAGTTTTTCACGCACGTTTTCAATGCAATTTCAATGCGTTTTTCCCGCGCTGGTAATGCGCGTGAAATGGACTCAGGGCTGAGGTCTATCTTTTCTATGGCAATTGCGGCGTGAAAAACGCATTGCACTTGCATTGCACTTGCAAGTGTCTCAGAGTGCAATGCGTTTTTGATGCATCTCCATAGACTTGTGTGGTGCGTTTTTTTCACGCGCGTGACTTGCAAAAGTAGAGCATGCCGA